>JAHDVE020002316.1:0-106979 GCA_022606495.2 Halesus radiatus | reverse complement strand
GTCATTTATGTTACCTGATTTGAAAATAAGCATAATATGGGCTATTTTCCATAATTTTGGAAACTTTCCGGACTTTAGAGGTTGGTTGTAAATTATGTATAATGGATAACCAAGGTTGAATGAACAATTTTTGATAAATAATGCAATGTTATCCGGACCGCTGCAATCTTGTGCATGGAAGAGTAATTAGAGTTATTACTTGGGGAGAATACGTATTCAAAATATATTGAAAACAATTCAGCCACTTCTTGACCGCCAGATGCTTTTACATTATTCGAGTGAACAGTGCTGGACAAAGTGTTGGTAATCCTTTTCGATTTGGTGTAAGATCAGAAGTATTTGATATTAGTGGGAATAGATTCCTCGACAGAGTTCAAATATAATCTGTAAAGTTCCTTCATCAATTTTTTTGAGTGAGCGTAGCAGTACAAAAGTGTCGTAGTCTCTGGGTTGACCAAAATTTTTTAATTTTAGTCTAAATTTGTCCTATTCTTTTAGGAGCTTTATAAGTGAGCTGTTAAACCACGGTGGATAGCTTCTTGTGTTCGGTTTAATCGGTGTGGATTTGATGATTATTTCCCATAATTTATTGTAAAATAAAGTTAAACTAGTGTTAACAATCAAATCATGATAAGACCAATCCACGGTAGACAAATCAGAGTTGCAGGCATCAAAATTGCATTTATAAAAGTTATATTTTACTGCGTTAGTATTATTATGTTTTTGAGAGAGAGAGGTATATTTATCTCGAGTGATGATGATCATCTTGACGGGATAAAGCTGGTGTGGAATTTATCTTTACGTCAGATGCATTGCTAAAAAATAGGTCAAGAGTTCTGTGATTTTTAACATGGTTGCATTGATATAGGCCAGTGAGAGATATTAGGTCCTTAATAATCAAACTTTTCTGACCCTTGGTATGCCCTATTTCAAGAGGTCTATAATCAGTATTTTCACAAGACCAGGATAGCGAGGAAACATTAAAGTCACCAACAATCAAATTACGTTCGCTTGCTTTATTTGCAAAACAAAATTTTTCACATCTTTCTGAGAAAAGATTGAATTAATGTAAATCGGAATAGGTAGGCACACAGATATTACGGATAGATTTATCAAACTCAGGTTCAAATGATCTCAAAAAATCTTCAACAGCTGTTTTCGGTAAGTTATTTTTCAACAAAGGGTTGAATTTTTGATGAATACGGTAATTAAATACACCTCCACCGTCAAGCTTTGGTGATGTTAGGGTATCAAAATTGTGTTCATAAAATTTCTTCACTATTGATCGATGAATTGAGCCAGGTCTCAATTAAACAGATAACATCATAGATGTTATTTAAATTTCAATATATAAGTCGGTGGTTTTTGTTTTGATGTCGCAAATGTTTTGGTAATATACTGTAAGAAATTCAATTCCGGTATTAAGGAAATGTAAATCAATGGGTCTGGTAAATGGACTTATAATGTGGGGAAAGAGTCAAGACGATTAAAAATGGTAATTCCGCCAGAGGTGTCATCTTTACGTACAAACACACAACCGCCGCATATTCAGCGATAACCCCTTTCCTTTGCGAATTTACGAGCGCGAGCATATAAATATTTGTTTTCAAGAGTTAAATGATCGCAAACATAAATAGTTTGATTTTCACCCTGCATTCCGAGGATGTTAGAGCACAACTTCTGGGTATTGTTTTTGTTATATGATTTGCAAGCAGAAAGCAGCAAGTCCCTGATGCGAGAACTGGCAATGGTGATAATAACGTTTCTCGGTCGACATGGAGTAGCAGTGGCAGCGCGGGCGACTCTGTGACAGGCCAGCACTTGTGAATCTTCCACAGGTTGCAGTTCTGCATATTTATCCAAAAATAGTGGTTAAAAGTCGTTTTTCAGTTTATCACAATCAACATCACAACACCTAGACCTGGCAGCGCCTGTATGTTAACTGAAAAATGTAGGCGCAACGCAGGAAATAGATTAGCAACCTCCCGACTAATAGTCGATTGTGTACACCAATAGGCTATGGAGGCATTCAATTTTTCCTACGAAGTTCCTACAACATTTTGTTTGTGGTAGACATTTTCCAACAGATAACAGCTGTTACAACTCGTTCTTGCTCTCAACTGTGGAATGACTTGCTGGCTTTCCTATATTCTTGCTCTTGCAACATGTATATCTTTGACAGCCTTTAAATACATTTATCTATTGATTTCCGTGTTTTAATTTATAATATCTAAATACTTCTTACTATGTAATGAACATTTCCCATCAACCACACGGGGCCGACAGAATTAAATTAATTTTTAGGTATTTATTCAAATTATTAATTAAATCATGAAAATTGACAGAAGAATGCATTTATGTTGGGGGAACTTAGCTCTTCAACTGAATCTTACATTTCGTAGTATGCACATACTTTCATAAAATTTGGTCACTAACGTGGAGGGCCATTAAGACCCAGGTTCACTTCTTACTTTTCTTAAAACAATAATAATATTATCTTTTAAGATGCTCTCTTCATAACGTAATAATAATAACATAGCATTTAAATAGCGCAGTTTTGTGTTATTTCACTTCAAATGCACCTTACTAAGATAAACTTAATGATTTACTAACCCCATTCGGTAGTCATCCTACAGTGCTTCTTTCATATTCTTAACATACTCTATTCAATATTCTATTAGTATATTCTATTCAATATTCTATTTCATATTCTATTCATATATTCAATTCAATGTTCTATTCAAACATTCCCCCAAAGGAGGTATAGCGAGTATCTCCTGTGTGGACTTAATATTAAAAATTAATACATTTTTATTTTAGAGGGCGCCTCACATTTTGGGACGGCCGCATGGGCGAGCAGCTGGAATCCAGCGCAACCCACAAGTGTGACGTGCTATCCCTCTGCCTGTCGGAGGATGAGAAGTCTCTGTACTGTGCGGGGGTGGACCCCGTCATCGTGAGCTACGCCAAGGTGCGCATGAAGCAGAAGGGGGACACGGGCACTGTGGAGAAGTGGGTCAAGAGTATCCAGAGGAATATTCACACACATGATGTCAGGTACTATACAATTTACTCTCTTAAAAACTGCCCTTGGCTTATTGAAAGTTAACATCACGTAAAAAAATTATGTTGATGTTTTTGTCACTTGTAATAATTTTTGTACACAAACAGAGACTGAGAGCAACCATAATAATTATGTGGGCAGAAAAAAAAATTATGATGTAAATCGGACCTGCAACCTCCGACTCAAACTTAAATGCAAAACCATTACCCTACTTAATATGTTAAAAATTATCCAAAGAAGCGAAGCTAGCAGTCCACAATGGAGTGTGGATACCAACCCAAATGTATGGTAGTGCGGCATGGATCTGGTAGAGGAAGGATGAAATTAGACTGAATGCTGTAGAAATGAGTTCCCTGAGTATGAGACTCCTGCATATGTGTAGTAAAACCATGTATGGTAGTGAGGCATGGAACTGGTAGAGGAAGGATGAAATTAGACTGAATGCTGTAGAAATGAGTTCCCTGAGTATGAGACTCCTGCGTATGTGTAGTAAAACCATGTATGGTAGTGAAGCATGGAACTGGTAGAGGAAGGATGAAATTAGTCTGAATGCTGTAGAAATAAGTTCCCTGAGTATGAGACTCCTGCTTATGTGTACTAAAACCATGTATGGTTTGAAAAATGTTGAGATTCTCAAAGAATGTAAGGCTGATGTGAGCATATTGATTGAGTAAGATAAAGAAAGGGACGTCTAGATGGTCTGGGCATGTAGAGTGAATGAACGAAGAAAGGAGTGTAAGGAGAGTATATGGTGCAAATGTAAATGGAAGGAAAAACCAGGGATGCCCGAGGAAGACATGGAATGATCAAGTGAACCAAACACTTGAGTCGGGCCATGTCAAGAGCTGGAATAACAGAAGAGTATGTATGAGACGATGTATGAATGTGAATGAAGCAAGGAGTGTGTGCTAAGAGCGAGGTGTTTGGCGGACATTCCTCTCTGCCTACCCCTGCGGTGAAACGGTGTGATGGTTAGTTAATTAAAAAAATATATTGTGTAACTTTTGGTTTGATCCAGACCAATTCCTGGGCACCATCTATAGAAGTGTTCACCATTAAATGTTAATGTTTTTTTGTGTTTCAGGGCTCTAGTGCTACAAGACTCCAAGCTGTTCTCTGGCGGAGTGGATGGATACCTCGCCATGTCCAGCTTCCCGCCCAAACTGCTGGTCAAGTACCCTCCGCAGCCACATCACGCCATCAGCTACAGCGAACAGGGCAGACTTCTGTGCTTAAGGTCAGTTACTTAAATGAGAATGGATAATTTCAACCACTGAAGAGATTTATTTTTTATTTACGTCTAGAAGACTTTTACATGTTTATACATTTATCTTATGGCTTGTTAAACAAAGGAGCATAATAAAAGAGTGTAAAAGAAGTAAGTAGGTACAACACCAGTATGTTGATACAGCGTAATGAATAACAGTTTTACCTGTGGTTACGTTATGACGGCAGGTTGTAAAAGAGTATAACAAGTGTTTAGTACATGTTATAATAACATGTGTATAGAAGAAGTAATTAGGTAAGTACTATGTAAGTAGCTAGTTACAACGCAATGGGTGGGTAATACTTTTATAATTATTATGACATTGTAAAACATGAACAGTTGTGAAACGTGTTTATAACACAACAAACCTTTATTACGCCCCATTGGGTGTTTAATTGATGGCCCATATTAAAATGGAATTCCACCAGGAAATAGCTATTTCAATTTAAATATGAAAACAATATTAATAGCATTCACAGAATGAAATAGAAAAACATGAAAAGAATTTAAAAAAAAAAAAAAATCGATTATAAGAAATGTCGAATTTTTGCTCCAATGCATATTCCAACACTGTATGAAAATCTATTTATGTTGTATGAAATTTTCCATAGGTGCTGCGTTCCCATATTCGCACATATGAACTGCCACACTCTGTTCATTTTGTTGGAAATTTTTACTATGGGGTAGTGGCGCACTGTTTTTATATTTGTACCGGCAAATACTATGGAGTAGTGGCGCAGTGTTTAAACTGTAGTAATATTATAATCCAAGTGAGTTTTGTTTGCCGTATTTTTCTTTGGGAGTTCACTGCACAACCGCTCATTAGAGAATACCGCCACTGTTCATTACCAAGTCTGCGCAATCTTTGAATAGGAGAGTCTCGAAATAATTATTTGAAGACGCTGAATATTATACAGTACCGTCTGTCTCGTATCACGGGTAGGTACACTCAAGGTAATAACCCTCTTTAAATGCAGGGCGGCCCATCAGGCATTTGCTATTTTTTAAGAGATACTCTAAATCGCTCGCTGTGCGCCTTGATGATAAATCGGTTAGGATAAGTAGGTCCATTAAAAAAGTATAATTAAGATTTTCGATTGGAATACATAACTTGTAATTAATAAATCGAAGAAATTTATGCTGCCCTCTCTCAATTTCAACTGCGGTTAATCCACACTGACGACTTATTTATATGATCTTATTCACTCCCACCCCGTTCTAATTTTGACAGGTTTTTAAAATTTACTTGAACAATTAGAAATTAAGGCGATCGCTTGTTTCGCAATCGTCAAAATCATGAAAATGGTGTTTTTTTGCTTTGAAAGTTTGATTATCTATAATTATTCTAGGTTCTTCAGTAAATTACTGTGAATGGAACACATCCTTGCCCCAAATTTAACCGAACATTTTTTAATATTTGTTTCTTTATAAGCCTAGAAAAAAATTAAGAGTGAGGGCTGTAAAAATGGTTTGATATCCAGGATCTCCCACTTAACAACAATTTATCTAGTTTTGTTTTATTGCGTAATGTAGAAAAAATTATTACCCATTAGATGACCGTGAAACATTTTGAATTTTAGCCCTAAATATAACAGCATAACATAAAATACGTGTTTTTAATAAAATATTTCTTACGTAATATCGAACAGGTACCCGGAGGTTCATACCATTTTCAACTCTATAGTTACTGAACGTTAGGACGTATTTCAATGTTCCACTTCTATACCGAGTTAGTTCACGCCCAACTTCGGTGGCGAATAGACGTCTTTATAGTTCGCGTCGCTTCGTTCCGTGCTACTTTTTTAAGATCAATATAGTTTACGCGCAATCGATTTTGAGATTCCCGAGTGATATAGTATAATGGGCAACAAAGGAAATAAAAAAGTGGGTCCACTCAGCGGACTAAGGAAGAGAAAAGTCAACGCTTGAATGTTTGGGTAAGTTCCAATCATCTTTATTTATTATTTACGCCCAAATTGGGATGTACACATAATTACCGTTGATAGAAATAGTTCATTTAAATATTCTCAGAAAATTTGAATAAATTTTTATTTCATCAATGTATTTTTTTTACAGGAAACTATATCAATCAACCCGTAAAAAAACAACTCGTAAAGAAGTCGCTGATAGTTCCCGGAGAACTTTTAACTGTCAATGAAAATGTACAGGTAAGCTGGAACATATTACTTATCCGCTTTTAAAATTGTATTATATTATAATACTCATTTCAATATTGAAACAACCATGAAGTATCTTTGTCAATACGTTTGGAATAACGCAATTTCCCAAAACATCGTCTTTGTTATTTGACGGGGGGTATCAATTTTAGTTTAAAATCATTCCACTTCGCGCGCATTCCAAACCGCCGCACAGTGGTCACGATAAAAAAATTATGAAATCGCCAATTATTTGGTTATCTTGAATTATTTTAATTTTTCATAAAAATTGAATGTAAATTACTTTTTATGGATTTAGCGTTTATTTTTTGATGAACGTGCATTTATAATAATACATTTTTAACAAAAAACAACACGTAACAACAAATAAGTGCAAAAGTAATGAAACATGTTTTAATTGCAGATCGAATGTAACAAAGAAAATAATGCACCGCCACAAAATTTCAATCAAAAACGAATATCTTCATTAGATGAGACAGAAGACACGGATTTTAAAAACCATTCTCTTGTGGTGAGTTATTATTTATTTAGATCTTAAAATTAAATAAACTTACCTGTACTTAAAAAAAAATTATTAATATGTAGGTAATATTAGCATATTAAAAAAATATTTGTTTATGTAAAATTTATTACGTGCATAACTTGTTTAATAAAATGTTACTTTACGAAACGTGTACAAAATTAATTAAATGTGTTTTAATTACAGATCGAATGTGACAAAGAGAACATGACACCGCTACAATTTGTTTATCAAAAATCTTCTTTTCAGGAGATAGTAGAAAGTTCCTAATGGCCTAATTAGGTAAACACTGGATAAATAACTAAAATCAATGTAAAAATATGTATATAAATAAATAAAATCTTAATAAATATTTTTAAAAAGAGTGAAGTAACCAATAAAAAGAAGGCAAAATAAGTAACTTGTAAATGTCTATCTATTTATTATGTAGTTGTGTTCCCATAGTTTCTTCTTTGTAATAAAACTCATAAATTGTTAGTAAACAGGCGCACGGTGGGAATGGACATACTATCAGAACTGGAAGTTGAAGGGGATTTGTTTTGAAGCCTATTACGGGATAATTCTACATTTTTATCTACATCATATTCCAATACTGTTATATTGAACGTAAACGTTAAAAAAATGTATAACAATAATAAACTAGATAATATTGTCGTTCTTTACTGGAGTTTTTCTATGTATTTAAATAATATTAAAACAAAATAAATTAATAAAACAAAAAATATATTATTTCGTTATTTTATGTTTCACGACTTTACCAAGCGTATCCACTGTGTTATTTTCGTTATAAGAGGCGGGTACGTCTTTTCGGCACCCTTTCTTCTAATTGGTTAAACGATACGGGCGATCTAGTCCAAATACGCCCCATTATGAATTTTGTGGTGACCGGTGGATGGCCTTAATAAACGAACAAATGATCCTAATACAGTAAAACCCCTATTTTACGTTTTTCAAGGGACTGAAAAAAAAAAACTTAAATGGAGGGAAAATGTAAATCGGGGGAAATGAAAAAAACAACTTTTTTTTAAAAATAAACTTTGTTAATTTTTTTGGTTGAAAAAACAATACATATTTTATTTTTATAAAAAAAAAGCATGTAGGTAATTGTAATAAACTCGTAATAAACGAATAAATCAAATAAAAAACGTAAATACTGTGTGTAAATGATGATCGCAAATAACTTCAAACAGAAAGATGCGTCACAAATCGAGTTGAAAACCGAATAGGAAAATCGGAAAATCCAACTGGACAGATCAGATGTTATAACATTTTACAAATCGCTAAAATTGAAAGCTGTCAGCCAATCACGGCACGGCACCAATTATATATTCATTATATATTCTCAGTATGTTCACATTATCAAAACAATATAACACTTTTAAATAAATCAATTAAGAAAACATTATCATTTAAATACGAGAAAACACATTATAAATGTAAAAACCACAGAGAATAGAGAATTGAGAAAGTAAATCGATTTTACCGACAATCATTATTTTTAAAAACCTGTCCAAATTAGAATGGGGTGGGAGTGAATAAAATCATATAAATAAGTCGTCACAATGTGGATTAACCGCAGTTTGGAACTGGCCTTGAACGCCGAAACAGCTATCACAATAATAAAAACTAAAAATACTTGATAATAATATTATTTGATTAACAATTAATAATAGTTTTGTAGATTTTAAGATGTTATATTAACCCCCCGTTGCTAACAGGAGGGTTAATATAACATAAAATAGTATTGTAATCTTATCGAGTTTCAATTTCTTCCTTCAGATATTCACACAGCATTGAGATCTGGCGTCTCGGCTCCGCATTATCCAACAAGCAAGGCCGCAACTCCGACTACATGGCCGACGAAGATGCCATCGTGGAAAACGGCATCCACCCCATCGCCAATGGCCACGGCAACAGCGAGAAGGAGACATACCTGGACGGGGGGGATTCCCGTGCCAACGGCAAGGGGAAGCCCAAGAGGCTGCAGCTTTCGGATGGCGCTAAGCTGCTGCTGAGGCTTGCCACTCCTTCATCCTCGCCGCTGGTCTGCTGCGCCCTTGCCCCCAACGCCAGATGGATCGCCTACTCCACCGAGGCACACTTTAGGATCTTTAAATTTACTTTGGTGAGTTTTATTTGAGCTTTTGTACACTACTTTGTTTCTCGTCTTCTATACTTAAATGAATGCTTTTTTTGATGATGACATAATGTAAAGTTTTTCGAGAATGCATTTTTATTGTTTTACAACAAAATTTTCATAATATTCTAATTAAAACATTGAAAAATGGTTCTACTTACGATTTAAAGAATTGCACGACACTATGCTATCTTCATCACCATCCACTGTTGAGGAAAAACCTACCAGTAATTGGTTCTACATAACCTTTCGAGTTGCATTTCTGACGCTGCGTTCCCACCTCTTCTATTCTGTTATCTAATTCATAGAATCTATGAAATAAATCAGTGAGAACTGACTTATCTATTTATTTATTCATAAATTTAAAAAAAAAAAAAACATAAACCTTTGCCACTCATCCCACTAGGACAGTTCTGTGTTGAGATGAGCGACTTTACAATTTTAGTGAAACGATATATGTATTATAAAAATACAAAAAAAAAAATACCAAAGTTATTCAAACTATAAAATCTAGAGTAAATCTTTAAGTTGGGCCGTACATTTATAGATTACAACAATAATAATTTAATTGTAACCCAAATAACTATCATAAAGTATCTGTGTTCCAATTAGCCACAATAATAGGGTGACCATATTTTTGTTAACAAGAAGTAGTAAGTAAATAATAATAGGTAAATAATAATCAGTAAATAGTAAAAAGTAAATAGTAATAAGTAAATAATAATACATAAATAAAAATAAGTAAATAATAATAAATAAATAAAAATAAGTAAGTAATAATAAATAAATAATAATTAGTAAATATTGATCAGTAAATAGTAATAAGCACATCATCGTAGGAAAGCAATATTGCTGTAACAGCCAAGGCAAGGCCATGTAAAATAAATGCAGGATTTTAAGGCTTATTATATCAATTAAAAAACGTAATATTGACAAAAGGAAGAGCTTTTCCAATGTCGTACAGTTCTTATTTTTCATTGTAGAGTAACGGGACCCAGATAGATCGATGCAGAAAAAAAACCCTGTGGAATGGCGTATACAAAGCATTTTCATGGGTAGTGGCGGTTACAGCAGTATTACTTTCCTGCGAGGATATTATTATATACATAAATAATAAGTAAATATTAACAAGTAAATAGTAATAACTAGATAACTATAAAAATAGGTAAATAACAATATGTAAATAGTAAAAAGCATTAAATAATAATAGGTAGGTAAAAAATAATAAGTAAGTAAAAAATATCTAATAGAAAAGAAGCCCAATGTTGAATCAACTCCAACTTTCGTTTTACCCTATATAAATAGACCATAGACTAGAATCGTGGGAACAGTAGTTGCTATATGAATTCTGCCCTCTGCGCACAGTACAGTAATGTGTATGGTTATGTCCAATAAAAAACATCTCTTTCTTTCAAAGATTTGCTGTATAACTTTGAGCTCCACAAATACAATAGAAATGTAAAAATATGAATTGAAATAGAATAGAAATAGAGCAAGTGTAAAAGCGCTACAATTTCTGTCTATCCATACAAAGGTTCTTTCTATGAGATATATTATGTGTACATATTCCTTTTAAAAGTACACATTTATTATCACTTGTCCTTTTGGATTGATTCAGGATGAGGAGAGCCCCACACTGAGCAAGGTGCTCCCGCTGCCCGCGGAGTGCGTCCCCTGCCACCGCATGGCCTTCAGCCCCGACTCCCGCTCCCTCGTCGTGTCCTCGGCCGACTGCATCGTCAGGATACTCCACATACAGTCAGACGGGGCTGTCATTGTGGGGCATTCTATCGATAATGTTAAAGGTAAATACATATTTAATTGATCCAGGATGAGGAGAGTCCCACGTTGAGCAAGGTGCCACGCAGTGTATCCCCTGCAAATCGATTTTGAAAAATGATTTAAAAAACCAACATTCGATCCTAATTGCAACCCCATTGATGCTGTGGAGAGACGAACATCTATTCTGCCATCATAAGTAAAAACACAGTATTTTCCTTTAGAGTTCCAAGGAAGATACTGTATTTTTACTTACCACGGCAGTATTGTGATGTTTTCTGCTTTAAAATAGAGCTCTTTTCACTTCAAATTGTGCTCGTTTTCACGAGGCAAAATGTCCTATCCATTTCTTAACATAATAGTCTTCCTTGTCTTGAAACCATAACTGCCTACCAATATTGTAAATACACATATATCATTATAAACACAGCATTATTTCCAGTATTAAAAGACAGAAAGCTCCTTCACCTGTACACGTCTGAGGCGCAGTCTAAGCACTACCACTTGGTGATAGCCGACGCAGCCAGCAACATCGGAGTGTGGAAGGTGAAGCTCGGAGACGACTCTCCGCCGCCGGTCCTGGTAGCGCGCCTGCCCCAACTCAGCTGTCCGCCCACCGCTTTGGCCCTGGACGCCAAGTCTAACAACCTCATTGTGGCTTATTCTGATCAAAGGGTAGATTAATTTATTGTTTTAGTAATTTGCATTGCCGATAATACTGCTGCATTCTCTATGATTGCGTGACTGAAGTCTTGTATGAGGGAGATGGCATGAAAACGAGACAACTATAGCTATATAAAGAGCATGCATGGTTTTCACCCAATATAATATATTGTGTTAATTACAGTCTATTGACTGTTGTTCCGCCATACCAGTAATAATAATAATAATTGGATGATTTGCATAGAGTCATTTTTGTGAAAAATCACCTCAAGGGTGCTGTCAATATCATGGATTCACTGAATTCAGTATGATATTAGAAGAAAGAGTAATCATTAACCTCTTCTTCCAGGTGGTAGAGTACAACCTGAACGAGACCAGATTCACGGAGTTCAGTGCGCGCCTCCACAATGAGGAGTTGGGGCTGGGCCAGCGCTGGACCTCTCGCCTGTTTCCCATCACCTCCATCCAGTTCCACCCCTCCAAACCCAACTTCGTCCTGCTTAGTGACGACTGCGGCTTGTATATCATAAACAAAGACGCGGTAATTATTTTATTTACTTGTTTGATATAGTGAAACTCTCTTGTAAGGTTTTTCAGGGGACTAGAAGAAAAAAAACTATGAAATCATTTTTTAATATCTATTTTCAAGAGACCGTAAGAAACAGAACTTCTTAAGCATGAACAATTCTTACGTGAGAAACTTTTCAGTTCGTTTCACTGTTTAGTGAAGACCTTTTCTATCTCAGTTCAAGGAACTGAAAAAAACGAAATTTCTCAATCCCGACAACCCAATTCGACTCATAACATTCATCCCTGATTATACTGATAAACCGGCCATTAGTGGTTTAAGGTCCTTTACCAGATCTGGGTGAAATCGAAGTTCAATTAATACTCAGGTATAAATAATATTAAAGTGCTTTTAAATGAACTGCAAGCAAAAGAATTTATGAAAAACTGAGTTGTTTTTCTAAATTTGGTAGGGTCACTTACATTTTGCAATGAGTCAGTCGTTCATGAATGAGCTGTTCATTTGTGACGGCTCATTTTGGTGAGCCGGGAGCTTACAACTCCTGGTTAACTGTACCACGGCTCAATTGAACTGTGACTCTAATTAACACACCTTGGAATCACTTAGAAAGATTGTTTATTTATCTAAAAAGATAAACATATCTCAGACGTTAAATAGTATTCTTACGCATTTCTACGATGACATCTTTGAATAAGGTTCTTTGTTTATATAAAATTATTGTATACGTGTCTAATTTCTACATGGCGAAATTATGCCCACGACTATGTAGAGATAAAAATAATTACCGCATTTACATGTGTGTAAGCACTATACAGTACGTGAACGGCGCTTGACAGTCTGGCATCTGGAAGTTTTGTACCTACACCTATACGCTGGGAGTCGTATTAACTGGGGTATGAGCTCGTGAACTTGGGGTCGGCTCTTAATATGTGCCGGATATTAAATGAGCCATCGTTCAATTGAGTCGTACAAAAATATTGAGCTGGTAGCGTGACTTGCAGTCTTAACAAAATGAGTCATGACCCATCGATACTTAAATTTGATATTATGCACTTAATTTTATTTTGTTTACAGGAAATAGAACCGCAAGATGCTGTGGCAATCAAGAAGTCCCGCTTGCAAAATTCCCCAAAGGAATCGAAACTAGTCCTCACATTAAAAAAACAGAAGGTATTTATGGTTACATACTCGCTAAAACATTTTTTTTCGTCTTCTAAATCTCAAGAACCACTTAACTAATTTTTTTTTTAATTTTCCAGCATATGGTAGCTGCGAAATGGATAAGTGAAGATGAAGCAGCATTAGTGATTGTGGAACCAGATTCCCTCGTAGAGAAACTTCCTGCGGCATTTATCAAGAACCGATTTGGGGCCATGTGATTAATCTGTTTACTTTTGTAAGGTGAGTTCAATTTTCATTGTTCAAAATTAATTACAGTGAAACCCGTATTTTACGTCCCCGGATTTAACGTTTTCCCGCCAATTACGTGTTATTATTTCAGTCCCGATGTATTTTAGTACATTTATTACCCGATTTTTACGTTTTTTTCCCGCAATTTACGTCGAAAATATTCAAAATGTGTGATTTACGCGCGCTTGACAATGAGTCGGCGCAGAAGACACATGTTTATCTGTCGTGCCGTGATTGGTCGGCCGTACGGTGCGAAACGCCGTGATTGGCTGCCCACTTTCAATTTTAGCGATCTGTGCCGTGATTGGACGCGCACATGACAATGCACCGGCTCAGTTGTCACATTTTTATATTTTGTTGGATCATATTATAGTACCAGTACCTGAAGAAGTGTCATCTGATGAAGAAGAGATAGTGATCCCAACAAAAGAAGAAGCAACCAAGTACATTGAGGGTCTTAAAACCTATTTTTCGAGCATTGGTGGCATTTAAAACGAAACTTTTAAATGTATATATACAATTGAAAAAGAATTAGAGAAAAAAAAAATTAAACAAACTAATCTACCTACATGATTTTTTTTTTATAAAAATATTATATATTGTTTTTTCATCCAAAAAAATTAACAAAGATTATTTTTTTTAAAAAAGTAGTTTTTTTCGTTTCCCCCGATTTACATTTTCCCTCCATTTAAGTTTTTTTTTTCAGTCCCTTGAAAAACGTAAAATAGGGGTTTTACTGTATTTACCAAAATTATAACTTTAACTAATCATCACCTAATTGCATCCAAGGAATTAATCAACTTATATATATTTTCAGATGCTGTTGTAAATACACAAGAAGAATACCGACACCTTTTTAAAAAATAAAATATTTTATTTTCCAAAATTGTTATTTTTTTATTTTATTTATTTCCTCCCTTATGATGCATCAGTCTACTGAGAGGCAGAAGATGAATAATAACCAACATTTATTTTATAGGAGTTGGTAAAAACTTTTATGTTCATATCTACATATGTATAACAGAAATTACTACATCAATATTTTTTGTGTGTTTATAACAGTGTTTGTTATTTTTAAAAATCGTTTAAAATTTCTCTTTCCCTAATCGATAAGCCCTTGAACCAGCGACCTCTAGATTCGTAGTCGAGAACCTTATCCCTCGACCACGGGAGCCGTCAAATGGTTTCTTTCAGCTTAACTCCTTTAACCTTGCTGTGATTTAAATAATTTTTCTTTTCTGAAATGGAAGACAAACTTTCCCGGTTACTAATAAAACATGACAATATTTGAAAAACTCCTACTACCATCATCATAGTAGGAAATTGTTGTTTGTCCCAATGATGGAGGACTTAGCTAGCAGAGGAATTGAACCCACAATGCATGGGTGGAAACCCGACACATTAGTCCAGTCAGCTACTAACCAGTTGAAAACCTCTTATTTCTAAAAAAAAGGCTTATTTCCTTTTGCTAAAATGTCTATTTTTCACTGATAATGTGATAAAGCAAAGAAAGTCAGTGACTTCTGCTTTTTCAGTCAATTTGTAACGACTTTGTATTACGGTCTATAGAACTTTGCACATGAGTCAGAAATCTTTCATTTCCCTGGGAAAGGTGAAGTTTTCACAGGAAGTCCCCTTTTAACCAACCGATGAAACACGTATAGCTTGGTGTTTAATTGCAGATATTTATTGTTCTTGAGCTACAAAATGATTGGACCAGTCCACTCCATGCGCTAATAATATCTATCACTTGACCAACGCCCTTGAGGTGATTTTACACAAAAATGGCACTATACAAATCATCCAAATATCATTATTTACAGTGATCACTAACCTAGGCGTGTCTATTGATGTGCCCAGCGCCAATAAATTAATTTTAAAAAGCCCGTAAAACTCAATACTAGGCTTCACACGTATGTTTTGGAATGCCGTTCCAGACCCTGCTAAAAGTCTTACAATGGACTGCGCTGCAATCTGTTATTTACCTTACTTTACTTTTCTGCGCGCTTCCTGGAACACCACTTGAGGAGCACGCTCCGAAGCCTAATGGGCACTAAGCAGGGTGAAAATAAAACTCACCTTAATCGTTTTATATGTTTACAATTGTGTCCATCTTTTGTTCGAATGAAAGAGCGAGACCGTGCTGTAAGAATTATTTGTATTGCTATCTCATTCTTCCAGCTGTTTTGGCCCACCACTTTCTTGATTTGAACACACTCGATCGTGAAAATGAGACAGATACAAAAAATAGTAGTGCAGAATGAGATGCGTATAGGACGGGAACTGTGAGAACTTCTAATGAAAGACGGTGCCATATGAATATTCATAATGCTATCTCATCATTCTTTCAGTGGTTTTCACCGGCCAAGAAACATAGATAACATATAAACAAAAATCAATTGAGAATACTGGGTACAGATGGCATTAGTTTTGTTTACAGCTCGCGTACATATCCCCTCAGCATGCCGATAGAGTATGGGTTCTTTGGCTTTTGTAGGGTTGCACCACAGGATCGTTGCAAGCAATTTTCGTGTTATTTTAGGATTCACAAGGGGCGACTAGGGCACATTAAAAAATTACATAAAAATATTTTCACATATTTGTGTTTGACAGTTTGTTTTAAAAAGCATTTTTTCCTTTTTTATTTATTATTTTGATCTGTGAATTTGATTTCGTTTTTCATTGATCCTAACATCTAATACATAGTTATTTTGATACATAAAAAGCATTAAATTATCTTGGAATAAATATGATGTAGAATCATCTCCTTTTGGAAACTACCACTAATTTCTGAACACCATTTGGTTTAAATGATATGCACTTGGACCATTGTGTTTTATAAACTTACTTTGATTTTCCTATGAGTCATCTTTGTGTTGCCATTTAAAACCTTTTAAATGATCGCAGCGCCCCCAATTTTTGTCTGCTTTTAAATGTCAGACTGTGGAAGGTGACTTCTAAATAAACAAACAACCTGTTTTCATTTTTTTTATTAAAAAATTAGTAGCATAATACATTTCCAACTGATTTATTATCAATATTAAGTTTATAATGATTAATTCATCAATAAATAAATAAAACGGTTTTTGAATATATTTTCCCTTCACACATTTCAACTACGCATTAAAAAGAATCTCTACATTAATTAGACAATCACATTTCAAACAAAACACAAGTCAACCGAGTCGTAAAAGTATTCTTTTCGCTATTTGAAAATTTATGATTTTAATTCTAAACACGATTTTGATGAAATTGACAATACGAGTATTATGCACATGGTGCAAAAACTGTATGAATGCTGTAATTCTCAATAAGGAAAGTGCCTATGTATGGATTAGTGCTCTCAATCTTCGTAATTATTAATTTAAGTTTATTCTATCAAGCCAATTATAATTCCCTTTAAACTAAGCATCATAGGTTATTTTCTTATCCTCCCCAACACAAGGACTTAATGATTACAGGAATCATTCATTAAAAGAGATTTTGTTTTAACCACAAAACTCTATATTTTCTACTTTTTACAGTTTGTGGAACTTTAAACAGGGGAATATTATAAGCCATACATGTATAGTAAAAACATATTTACAAGAATTTTAGAAAATACATTAGGCAATATTGAAATAAAATGGGGCCAAGAGTTTCATGAATAAAACAAAATAAATCTCTTGTCCTTCAATTTTTTTTTATCCCAACAATATGTCTGCAGTGTTTTGACAAAGGACAAGCACAATTTGGGTAAAGGGAAATAAAACACATTTATGAGTGTTGTGATTCCCAAACGCAGTGCACATACTCCTTCAAATGTCTTCAGTGTTACCATTCAGAGATCAAAAAATTACGAAACATAAAGATAGCAATGTTGCCATGCTTCATTGAAAAGTTAATACAGTGAAACTCTCTTGTAAGGTTTTCCAAGGGACTGGAAAAAAAGGTTTCTTATGTGGGATAAATTGGGCCATTTTTCAAATTCAGTCTTCAAGGGACCGAAAAAACCAAACTTCTTAAGCGAGTTTCATTGTATTTTATTAAGATTTCTTGTTTTTGCATTATGTCAGTTAAACCTCAAACATCTTTTCAAATTTCATCCTCATTTCTGGACCTCGGTGGTCGCTACAATTTACTAATCGAATCATATTGTTTTACCTTCTCAGTCCGTTAAATTTACTGAAATCCAGTAAATTCTTCTCACCCAGCTCCATTTTACATCCTTTTCCTATATATTATATATCTGAAGACAGTTATTGTAACATTACACTTATCAGGAATGAACAATAATAAGGGTTAAAATATTTTATTAGATATAATTTAACAGCTTTCAACTAAATCCAAATCGATATTCAACAAATACGTCTTTTGTAAGCAACTTCGCCTAAAGGGTTTCTCCAAACCTCAAATAACGGATGTCTGGAATAAATCATTACATTATAAAATTACCTTCAGTTGAAAGCTGTTAACGTTAAGTATTTCTATGCATGTTCCTAGTTTAGTTTACAATAGATTACAATAAATAAGGAATAATAATATTTACAAAAATATGATTTTTACAAACATATTCATATTATAGACAATTATTAAATTTAGTTGTTTGTACTCAACAAAATATACTTAAATAATTTAATCTGTATAAGTGACTAAAGTAAAATATTTGCTTTATGTTTTCTCAAAGATGTTTGTTGGGTGGATTTGGTAAAATTTAATTTTTATTTTTTATACACAGGCAGAATTGTTTGATTATTGGTACACTATTAAAATTGTCTTTTATAAACATTTAATAAATTATTTATTTCTAACTAGTAACTAACAAAACATATATTTTATATGCAACAAAAAGAAATTGGCATTGCACATTTTTCATAGTATTTTGAAATTTGTTAATAATTATACGGTATCCTATAGTACCTATTTTAAAAGCGCATATTGAATACATGTTGATCTTATTTGCTTTCCAAATACAAGGCTGGGGAGCATTCTTTAACTAGGGATGACTGGCGTGTTTAATTATGCAATGCCATTTGGGTAAAGAAATGCACTATGTATTTAGTCGTCTTGTCAATAATGCGCAAAAGACATTGAATCGCAATAAATGATTGTGCACTCCCCGCATTCAATATAACCGGTAATTCAATTCAAATCTCTTCTAAAATTGGAGAGATTAATAAAATAATTTAATGTTTCACTGAAAATGGCGATAAAACATATCACAAAAAAACCACGTGGAAAATTTTAAACAAAACATACAATACATGAACTAAACGAATCAACCCAAGTATAAATAATCATTGTTAACAGTAAATAACAAACAAAAATCTATAACATGAAATCAAAACAGTTTTCTTTTTTTTTTTTAAATAGCTACACGGAAACACTGCATCCCTGATCACATCATTCTCTTCAAAATCAAACAAATAATATACATTTACCACATAAATGCCGAATATAATATGCCACGACTAATGGAAGACCAACGTTAGTTTTTAGTTTCATCTTTTTATACACTGAGAAATGTGCTTAAAAGTTGTCATCAAAAGTTTCCAAAAATAGGCATTTTCCAATGTACCCTCTATCACCCGAGTCACTCAGACTATGTCCCGAGACTCTGAAAATGTGACTTTTTCCATAAAAACTTTAAACAACGATTTTTCAACCAAAAGGTAGTTAAGTTTGTTGTAATTTCCCTTTTAAAAACTTCCCTTAATCGTGACACTTTTTAATTCAATAAATACCTATGTATGTTAAGTTCTTAGCTTAGGATTTTTTTTATTAATTTTATATGCATACTTAAAAATAAATAGAACGCAACAAAAGCAATGTTATCTTCAATAGAGATATATAAGCAAAATATTGATTATTAAGTTTCATCTTTTAATACATTCAATAATCACTCATTTCCACGTTAGATCTGCCAAGTTTCCTAAACCTCTCTTTAGCACTCCAAACATTAACACGTAAGTATAGACATTAGATTTTCAGTCGTTGACAGAATATTACTTTAGTTATAGTCTAATGGGAGGTTTTTCTTTCTCTTTTGACAACCAGAGCAATTAATGTAGAAAGAAACACAAAAGCGACACTAGGAATTTGAATGTTAATTTGGACTGTCTGCAAAAATTTGACATTTTAACTATTGACAAATACTCTTATATTACCTCCAGCTCCCGACAGATGGCAACATTAGCGCCCTCTAGCGGCCCGAATTGTACGAATTGGTTTTTTCATACATTTTAATAGATTTTCTGCGAAATATATTCATAATAAATTATAGAAATCAAAAATTCAAGAAATAAATATTAGGTAAAGTACATATGATTTTACTCCTTTTTTCTCATGTGTATATAATTAAAGGAGGCTATTAGGATTGCATTAGAGCCTCGTTGCTCGCGCACTCTTTAAATTGTTTAGAAAGAGAATAAAATATTTATTATAATAGCAATACAGTCTGGAAGCCTATAGCCCGGGTCGCTAGAAGCGGTAGTGTAGCATGTTGCTAGTATTTTGACAATGCTACGCGTGTAATAAAATATCATAGACGTCAAAATACTGGCAATATGCTACAAAGCTACATGTGTAATCAAATATAGGCGTCAGAATACTTATATAACCAATGTGAGCAAAAAAGGAGTAAAATCATGTAGGTCACCTAATATTTATTTTTTTAATTTTCGGTTTTCTATTATGTCTTAAGAATATATTTCACACAAAATGTACGGAAAAGCCCAATTTCGCCAACTCACATCGCTAGGAGCGCTGGTGTAGCATCTTGCCATCTCAATGTATGGTAAATATCAGGAGCTGCGCATATTATTATATTTCTACGGTATTTGATGTTGGTAATCTATTTTTACTGCCTTTTTTCAGTGTTGCAATAAATAAAAAATGATGTGTCAAATATTTGATCATTTTTGCAGAGACTAAAATGGAATATTTAACATAGAAAACAATGTTTTGGCAGGATGTGTGAGGTTAAGAGTAAAGGAACCCAAGGTCGTGTCGATCTCTACTGGAACTCATCGTCAGAGCTGAGCAGCATTGTCTTTTCATGGTAATTAGTTGAAATGGTCGCCACCCGTTGCTGGGTGGGCCTGGGGGCGTGGATGGACCCTTCCTCTCCCCCCTTGCCTTGCTTGCTGTTGCCTGCATCCAACAATAACACACATCCTATATTTAACTTGTTTAGTTCATTCTGGTGGAGGTAAGTTCTGAACTTGCTTTAAAAAAACTAGTAACGGGTTTATTAATGCCCAATTCTTGAATATGGTGAAATTAAATACCACCCCCTTTTATGGGTCATGCAAAAATCGGCTTCTGATTGAAGTATATAATAATAAAGTTCATGCCACATTATCACAATACAAATGGTAAAATATTACATTTATGGAAAAATTAACAAGTAAGCACTCGTCGTAACTTACCTGTCGAATTTGTTACTTACCAAATTTATAAAAATGAACATAACATAGAAGTCAACAAGTTCATGGTACGCAGCCAGCTTTCACATTATTGTGTATATAATATGCATAAACTAATAATTAAAGCAAATAAAAACCAAAATTTAAGTTCAAAACATACATTTAATTACCATATTTTATATATTATTTTATTTAATCTATAGATACAACACTTCATAAAAATATTATCATTGACATGTTGGAATTTGTCTTTTCAAAAATTGTTTACAGCGTCCAAAATCAACCTGAGTTCTAGATATATTTTGGTCAATTCCACATAAAATAAGGATGATTTATAAAAGGCAATGTAAATGGTAAAGTTTTACAATGCAGACTCGTAGTTTAGTTTTTTTTTTCCTTTCTTTAAACCCAAACTAAGAACTTATTTTATATAATAATTAATATACTGTATTATGTATAAAATAGGTTATTAGGATCTTAGTTTGGGTAAGAAAAAAAAAAAATTCATAGAAAAACTTAAAATCTCCGCCGATGTAAATAGTAGTTTCTTGTTATAATTCAGTTGAAATGAAAAATAAAGTGTTATTTCAATAATCAATGCGTATTAAGAACGAGCCTGAATTTGTTGCAAAATTTTACCATTCAAATGTGGACAATTTTTTTTTTAAATGGGAATTTTTTGTTGTTGGTCACTTAATTTTTCCATAGCTATCGATTTGTTTCTGGTTTATTCTCCGATATGAATCAAAATGTATGTTCGACAACCAATAAACGGTCAGTAAATTTTTTTTCATCATTTTCGCATTTTTCTCTTTTGTAAATAAGCTGTGTTTTTTTTTTCAAGAATTACTTACCACCTAATAATCGTGATGGAACCAAGGCAAACAATCGTGCAATACTTGGAATAATGGGAGAAACAAATATAATACTGAGCATACAATGTAAGCACCTAATGCAGGAATGAAAGCCATTAAGTACACAACCAAAATTAAACACTTTTGAAGCAAGTCATAAATTTAAAGTATAATTTTTATAATAGTTTTCATGGTAAAGAGGATAGTTAGATGGGGATACTAAATGAAAATTTCATTACCCGAATGCAGCAGAACTATCCTAATTAAATTTGAGTTATTATTAACAAATTTGTTTAAATAAAATAAATTGTTTTTGTGTGAGATTATGGTTTCACCTTTGTACATTAACTCTACAGATATGCTGTGTGGAGGGTTTTATTTAGGAAAGGAAGGAGTGAACCTAGGTCTTGAAGAGACCCATGTTGTAGGAGGGAAGAAGCAGAGACCGGCGAATCATTCCATAGCCGAGCTGTTGAACACAAGAACGAGTCGTAGAAGCAACCCTCTCTCACGTGATACATGCCAACCGTATACAAATGTTGGGCGCGCGTTTAGCGTGTTTCCCGTCCGTGCACCAGTGCCGAGGGGATCAATCATAATCATCTAACTCAGTTCAGTAGTTCATCTATTCTAATGTAAAGAAAACTTTAAGGAAAGTAAATGAATTAATACAGGGTTTTATTTCATGCAACTTAGGCCTACTGCATTCATGTAACGATTTTTGTTAAAAAAAAAAAAATAATAATGGATGGTGTTATTTATTATGTACTAACCTAAATAGGGGTTTTGAGATTAAATTATGCAAGATGCTACATGCTATAAAATAAAACACATACAAACAAAAATTTCCATATAAACACAATCAAGTATGATAAACTGCATTTGGAATACCGCAGGATATATACTTAAATTAAATAATAACAAAAAAAAACTATTTAGAGAGAAATCAAAAGTGAATTTTGAAACAAATAAAAGAATATTAAACTATTTTTTGTAAAAGTAACAAACAAAATCATCGCTGCGTGTACTGATAAAAAAAAAATTATTTACTCACTACGAATTATTAATAATATTATTTACAATTAAACTTTTATAATCTTCACATTTTTTAAAAATTTTAAATAAATTATTATAATTCCAGCAAAGCGATTGTTAGAAATCACTGGCTGATCTACTTTTTTACAATCCCTTGTGTGTTTATATAGTTAGACTTATTTCTAATAATTTATTGAGGAATTGAAAGGGCAACTATTATTAACGTTAAACTATCACTAAAAATGCACATTTCACTCTTAAAATTGGATACGATTCTAAAAAGGAATTGAAATTTATTTTGTACTGAAAACTAGTAGTCGGGGGAAAAGGTTTCCCAACCATATAAAGAACATTGCAAATATAAAACAATTTTATTTTTTAAATACTTGAATCCAAACCGAAAGTGGTCCATGTTTTGAAGATAGGAGGAATTAAACCCTGGTTGACAGAGTACGGGGCAAATGTACATCTGTTCAACCAAATAATTAACTCCACAAATCTAAATAAAATTAACAGTTCTGTTACATGCATTGATTAACTCATTCCTATTAAAATTAACGTAAAAAAGCTATTTCTAGTGCAATCAAACACATTTTATAATAAAGTAATTTTACTTTGATTTTGCCAAAAAAATACAACTTTCGTAGAGATTATTAACAGAAAATCATAATTTTTTTGGCAAATCAAAACACAATTAAATTGTTTTATTCAGCTTAGCAAAAGTCACTTTATAAACTAACTTATTACTTTGTTAACAAAGCTAAGTAACATTCACTTACGAGTAAAAATTAAATCTACTTTATCTGATCTATATTAATCTTAAGCATTTTCATCTGTTTCTTAATATCTGTTTGACAGTCAAACCTTAGGTTTCTCATAGCTTCCTTTCAATTATATTACTAGGCGTTTAATCAAGAGCAAACTGCGGGTGATTATTAAAATTTCTTCAAAAGAAAATTATATCCAGATTAAGTAAAGATTTGGTAAAAGGTTATTTTTTTTTAATGTACAAAACATTGGTCGTCATTGCAGTGAAATAAAAATGTCATAATTTGAAATTAAAATTACAGCAACTTTTAATTGGGAATAAATAAGAAAAATCATATCACATTACATCTCACTCGGTTCACAATGTTCAACTTTGAAGGCACTTGACAAACTGAAGGCATCTTAAAGCCAAAAGCGTACTACAAACCTCTATGGCTTGAATCCACTCAAATAAAATGGCAGTACTCATGCTATATACTCCGCTGCTAAATATATTATAATGACAGAATACCACAAATAAAAACTATTTACTTATCCTGTAATTATATTTCGGTGGTGTTTGTGAATAACCTGTTAACGGCATTTTTGGTAATTATCTGTTAAGTGTAAAAATACGGTTTTCTGAAGGATTTATTTTCGATTTGTATAATCCTGATATTCGTATTTAATTTGAAAACACCCTAACACTAAGATCGTGTGATGATATGTGAACAATTGTAACGGTTAATTTGATCAAAACACGACAAAAAGATGGTAACATATTAACATACCGTTTTGCACTTATCGGGTTATTCACCAACACCACCCAGTTATAAATGGAAAAATGTGAGGAGATTGTTTTAAAATCACAAGGCTATTATATAAAGTATGTACATATTCCAAATGATAATTAGTTATTGGAATACGTATGGTAATCTTAGGAAAGTACTATCAGGGGAGTGCAGTCCGTAGAAGCTGTGCTATTTTCATGTGTTTACCGAAATTTATATTTCTTGTTTTCCCGTGCAGCATTCACTGCTTGACAGACTCTATGGACTGCATGCCCCTGGCTACTTTATATGCCAATCTATTTCTTTACAACCATTATTTTTCATATTTGACACAAATTATTATCATTTTAAATTGACAGTAATTTGTGACAAAATAACCTCACAGTTTATTAACTTATAAAAATGAATAAATTTTCAGATAGAGGATAGGCACTTTACATAGGGGATGTTAATCAATTAAACATTTAATTGTTTTGCAGCGAGTACCTACGGTAAATTATTGTTTCATTCACTAGCGACATTATTCTCTGAACGTTGGCAACACCAAGCAGCTAGCCTCACGGCCATCAGCCCAGCGCTCTTGGCATTCCGGCATTCTCCGATAATTTAGGGTAAGTACTCGCTCTACAGTTGTCAAGGGTCAGCATTAAAAAATACACACTTTGCAGGTTGCTAACTCAAGAAATACTACACATGATTGATCTAGAAATTTTGTACGGATAATTAGGAAAATGTATCAGTTGTCAAAAGATAATAATCCTCAAATTGTAATCTTTTAAATTGTATATGAAATAAGCACTGGAATTTTAGGTAAAACATTCAAAATTGCCTTTTCACCTATTTTAAGACATTTTGGGATGTTTTTCATAGAATTTAAATATTACAGTTTGAAGATTTTTGCTTTTTAAAACCTTATACATTTTCCTAACTACCCGTATAGAATTTATAGATAAATCATTTGTGGTATTGCTTGAGTTAGCAATCCTCAAAGTGATGTTTGGGCCATTTTTGAGTGCTGGCCCTGGCTGACCCAATTTGAATCTTGAAAATTAATTGAAATGAAAACTAATAAATTTGACTCCCTTTAGACTCACATTAGTCCATTCATAAAATAATGTCTACCAAAGATAAACATAAATTTTCCTTATTTCGTAAACACAAGTCATGCAGAGATAATGGTTTATGAATCAGAATTACTTATCTTCAGATAATGCACAATAATTATAATTCTTTGGTATTCTGTCAACTACCGATGATACATCGAAGGCGGCAATAGCCCAAGTGGTAAGCCCCCTCTCAAAATGATTTCAATAAAGTCAAAAAGTAAATAATAACAGTTTAATATTTTCTTATAGCTACGAAATACATGCGGGACATTTTGAAATCATTCAAATGGCAGATGCGAGTTTGCGATTAGTTAGATAAGACACCGGCGGATGCAACGTCAAGTAATGTATAATGATGATCACATATGCCTTAGTGTCTAGAGGAATAATACGTTTGCTGGATGCTTAGTGAGTGGCAAGCGCCTCGCAATCTCTGAAGTCTAAAGCTTTTCATACGGCAGATTTGTGGTCACGTCTGTAAACAACAGGCAAAATAACAACACTCCACTAATGTACAGAACAACATAAATTCGTCTTTAAATGAATATCCATCTAAGAAAAGGCACATCACTTTTTTAAATAGAATCATTATCGGCACATCGTCGACGTACAGCTAAAACTGAACAACTGCAACATTCCAGGGTTACGAATAATAACTTGACAATATTTGAATTCCTCCTACTATCGTCATTATAAGCGGAAAATGTTGCTTGTGCAATGATGGAGGAATTGGATAGCACAGGAAATGAACCCACAACACGGGTGGGAACCCAATGGATTTGTCCACTCAGCTACTAATCGGTTTAAATCTAAAATTTTGTCATTAATATGTAGTTATTTGATCAATAGCCATTTTATAATGATCAATTTTAAAAGAACAGTAGAATCTTATAATGACTTTTTTTAATAGTTATTCGGTTTTTACTGTATGGCGACGGTATCAGTGTTTGATTTTAAATGCATTCCTGAAAATATTAATCAAGATTTCACAACTGTATTGACAGGTTCCTCTGCCCTTTTCCATTGCTTTTATAAAGTAGGAGGCGGGGGAAGTAGGGAATACAATATGCCAATGCAAAACATTAGGAGCCACCTCAACATAGAAGCGGGTACGCCGATGGTTTAAAATAAATAAAATTTGTTTAAAGCAACAACTCCTTTACATAGCTTCAGTAATAATGATCGATTTACATGAGAGAAGGCAGAACAGAAGTAACTCTGTGAACTAAGCCATCAGTCTTCACAAAATATGCGCAAAATGTTTACCCAATAAAAATTAAAGCGGTGAGACTCTCTTATAAGGTTTTCCGAGGGACCGGAAAAAAAACTTCTTATATGTGGGATAAATTGAATCAACCTTCTCAAGCGAAGTTCACTGTAATAAGTATGAGTATTGGTGTGTGCTCTGTGCCTATGACAAGTGTATGTGTGTACAATATCTAAGGTCGGTATTGATTTTGTAAGATAACAATGTGACTGATATATGGTGCTGATATTATCCAAGTATAATATGGCCTTTGCGCGTCATCTCCGACTGTTTAAAAAAAAGCACTATCGGTGCCGCTAGTGATGGATATTTATTTAAAAACAATAACAACATACAAAATAATAAATTAAAATAGAAAAATAATAACATAGGAGAATACTATCAAGGCATATAGTATTTATGCAGTACTTAAAAGCAAAATGAAAACTTGCAGATTGTGATGGATGTGGACATTCAACATTTAAGTGTCTAAGCATATTTCTAGTCATAATAATAATTGAAATAAATCAAACATTCTCTGATTATAAATTGTCTCCCGAAAGTATGAATCTTTAAAACATACACCTAAACTCTGGCATCGTGAAATATGAACAGCTTTTTCTGTCTGGAATTTTTAGGTCAATGCTATTTTCAACTTGCAACAACATTTAGATCAGCAACATAAGAAAAAAACGCCATTATTGTTTGTCCTAATCTTTCTATTGAATGAGAATAAAGGTTCCGTGGACTGGTCCTACGTACGCAACGCATTAAGACATCTGGTCAACTTATAATTCGTACATTTTATATGGAAATAAATGCTTTAGGAACACACAAATCACGTATGTTGCATTGCATGTGACAAGTGTGTTCCTAAAACATCTATTTTTATAGAAAATAATGAATGTCAGTTGTCTCGATGACTTCAAGCGCTGCGTACGTGGGATGAGTTTGTCTTTACTTTAAGTGTTCAAAGTACATACCAGTGAATCATTATTTCTCAAGAAAATACAACAGTTTATAACCATTTACGAGAATATGTTTCCTCAATATTTAATGTATTTCTTCCTAGAGTTAGAAGGTGATTACGTTTTACGACCGTATTATTATTTTAATTTCACTATGTAGTCAAGCTGAAATAAATGCAACGAACGTTGGTTTGAATTCTAAACACGTTTATTTAAATACGTTACGAAATTTTCAGAAATGTTTTACATCCAGGCGAGAAATAGCCACTGGACAGCAGACCCAATACTTATAATTTCCAGGGCCCAAAAAATGGCTAGTGTATTTTTCAAGCTTTTATAGTTGCCCTATTCTAGAATACAATCTATGTCTACTATAGTCAACCAAGGGCTTGCTGTTAAAACGAATTATGAAATAAAAAAATGGCGGTAATTGGATTATTCATTACCATTCCAAAACCTAAATGAACAATACCTCATTATATAATGACATTGTATGGCAACTTTTCTCAACAACCGGATATGAGAGCGGCTAACAAATTGCCATTTGGCGATTACCATGTATAGGTTGCGCAAAGAGAGTTTGAATCAAACAATAAATACTTATGGTTATGAGTATTGGTGCACATCTGTATACCCTTTCGGCAGCGAAGATACCCTGCAAAGCTTTACTGAGAAACAACTTTTTGTCTTGCTTAAGCCTACCTATCGTTATTAGCGAAAAGGGACGATAAGTGTATATGATTGAAATAGCAACATCCTCTCATCGCGTCTACAAGAGTTATGATTTTGATACCACATTGAATAAGTGACTAAATGGAGTTGGCTGTGAAGCATGCACATCGAGACAACATAAGGCGCTAGGAGGTGAATGAACGGTACTGGGGGGAGGTCTTACCGGAGCTGTACTGGGTGTACTGCTGGTACTGCGGATGGAAGTTGTGGATGGCATCCGTCATGATGTCCTTCGGGTTCATTGTCTCCTGCAATCACAGTGGAACAGTTGGTAAAGGTTCCGACAGACTGGTCCCACGTACGTAATGCATTAAGACATCTGGACAACCTTCAATCCATATATTTTCTATGGAAGCTTTAAGGACACACTTGTCATAGGCATCGTGTACGTTGCGTTGCGTGTGACAAGTGTGTTCCTAAAACATCAATTTTTATCGAAAATGTATGAAATGTCAGTTTTCCAGGTGTCTTCATGAGTTGCGTGCGTGGGATGAGTTTGTCTTTACCTTTAATCACATAAAAATAATCGGTAAAATGAAGAGTTGAATTGCAAACAAATTCTAACACCTTCTGACTCCGTGCAAAGGAGTGCAGTTTGTCTGATTAACAATGTGTTGCTGGATGTGGTCGATTGCCACCTCTAATGCACATATGAAACATCCCCTTGAGGTGATTTTTCACAAAAACGGCACCATACAAATCATTCAATTATGTTTATTTTATTTTTTTACAGTTACTCCACCACACATGTCATCTTCGGGGATGCTGTGCAGAGGGTCATTTGGAGGATAGGAAGGAGTGAACCTGACTCATGTTGTAGGGGAGAGGAAACAAAGAACCCGGCAGATTATTCCACAGCTGAGCTGTTGAACACAAGAACAAGTCGTAAAAGCGACCTGTTCTCATGTGACAAATGTCAACTGTGTACAAATGTTGGGCACGCGTTTGGCGTGTTTCCCGACTGCACCGAAGCTGAAAGGATCAATGACACTAGTCCCTCAGAGCTTCTTCCATTGAAATATTGGTAGAACAAGGACAACATTCCCACCAGACATCTGGGCTCCAAAGATTGCGATTTGTTTGTCAAGATAGGCAAATCTATCAAACGGACTGCCTGTTTCTGCAGAGTCAAGGGTTTTAAATTATTATAGGATTCCATGACGCTTGATCCCCTGACAGTAGACCCCCGACAGTTGGTCCCCGGACAGTTGATCCCTCAGCCACTTGATCCCCAAAGGATTATTTCTGCTGTTCTTCCTCCTTGATAACGTATGCAGAGGAGATATATGACCATATAAGAAAAGTTGATATACTTATATCTGCAGGTTTCTTGAGTGTAAATCCACTACACAAATACTTTTCCTATGTCTCCGAAGGAGTATACAGAGAGAATATATTACCGAATAACAAAAGATGACATATTTATATGTGCAGTCGGCTTAGGAAAAATATGCTATAAAAGAAACTAAGTGTTTTTTTGTATTTCTTGAGCATTAACTATGTAACAATTTCTAGACATTTTGTTTGAAGAGTTTTAATCACTTTATACTTTTGTTAGTTAATTTTATTAGTGCGCTACCGGTTTCGACACATCCGTATCATTCACTAGCCTTCTTAAAACTGTAATTAAATTAAGTAACTAAAGTACATATACACATAGTGATTAAAACTCTTCAAACAAAACATAAACTAAGTATCTACGGAGGGGTATGCAGATAGGATAGTCTGGGACCTTATTCCGGTTCTTTCTAAGGATAAGGCATTGTCCTTAATCTTAGGCTTAAAGACTTTTTCCTTAACCGCGGTTCCGATTCTCTCAGATAACAGCTGTCATTCAGCGAATGACATTCTTTAATAATATCAATATTTGCGTAGTTTTAACAAAAGAAAAACTCAATATAATCATAAGTATTGACTTTAAACATCATTAGTGACTCATTTGTCGTATAAAAATGCTATTAAATTAACCAAATGAACAAAATTGCGATGTTCGTAAAGTACCTATGTCAAAAGCTCGAAATGTCAGATAAAAGTAATTTAAATAAAATAATAATAAACTACACGTAAGTATGTGTGATGCAACTATAATTTTTAATAATACTGTTATAATTAAACCAAAAACTTATTTAAAAATGTACTGTCATTAACATGTAATAGAAATCGCAGTTAAGCAAAATGTCTTTAACCCTAAGGGTATGGACAATGCCTTATCCTCAAAAAGAACCGGAATCAGGCCTGCGGTATGATATTTAAAACCAATCTATTTGGCTGTATCGGCTGAAAATTAACATAAATTTATAATTGATTTGCCTAATAGACTGTATAATATGTCAAGGTGATGAGGGTGACGGGTGGAATGAGGATGAAGAAAGATGACTAACCTTCAGACTGCTGGAGATGGATTGCATGGTGACGGAGCGGTGCGTGTCCGAGTGCAGGCCGCGGGCGTAGACCTGGTGCGGGAAGGCGTAGCGTAGAGCAATAGCGGCCGCCAGCATCTCTATGCAGATGAGGAAATTCTGGTAGCCGGCCGACACGGTACCAGCCGTGGTGGGCACGCCGTTCTCGTCAAACAGCGGCGAGATCACCTCTGCCTTCTCTAGCACGGCCAGGGCCACACCTGATAGGAAATAAATAAGTTATTTTTTAAAAACACCCTTACCTACCAAAAGGGAACAAACTGTAATAAAATAAAACACTGTTTTACCCGCTAAGGCTAAGATTTTGACATTTAAGGGATATTTCACCACCTGTGAGTAAACTGTCAAGTAAATATTTAACAAGTAACTTTAAGATTATATTAACATGACTGAAAAATAATATTTACTTGATGGGTGGCGTTACTCAGCGGTAGTGAAACAGATAAAATACGCTACTCGACGAGTAGTGCCAATTGACAGATTACTCAGAGATGGTGAAAAACCCTCTAACTTAAAGGTACTCCAATGAGCAGATTGGCTAAAAGAATGTTGAATAAAAAAGAAATATTAACAACAGATGACCAGTGATCGGTGTCACTTCTTACCCTGCCAAAAGGAGAGGAAGATCACGCTCTTGACCGTGCAGAACTTGAGCACGGGGTCGAAGGGGGTCAGCATCTCCCGCGTGGCACCCAGGAACAGGAACAGGCCGTACAGGGCGAGGCTCACCGACACGTTGTAGATGATGGTGATGTAGATGTAGCCGCCGTCGGGGCTCCAGTCACCGTCGTGGTAGTGTCCGGCAGCCTGGTAATACACAAAGTTATGTGAGGTTGGTAAAATAATGGAAAATATTATTGGTAAAGGCATTTTTTTCTCCTGGTTTCTTGCTGAAACTAGCCTATAGGTTGGGAACTGTTGAACACAAGAACGAGTCATAGAAGCAACCTATTCTCATGTGACAAATGTCAACCCTGTACAATTGTTGTGTTTCCCGACTGTAAACCAGTGCCAAAGGGATCATGACACTAGCATCTCCAAGCATTTTCTATTAAAATACTGGTAAAAACAAGGATATCTGTGTCGGATGTATTCGCTTCTCTTGCAATGTTTAGACGCGGCCGTTTGGTAAACACATTTGTTATATTCTACTTGTATAGATTGTTGTTATTGTTAGGGAGTCGGATACTATAAAAAATATCGTTTCGCTGTCTGCCAACGATCCCGACTACCCATGCCTTTGTAAATGTATTGTGCGGGTGGCGGGGAGTGTCACGCCACTGCTAGAATGACTTGAATAAACTGCGAGAGAGAGGTGCTTGTCGGACATGCGCAGAATGCGGTGGCTCTGCCAGTCTCGCAGGCCACCTTAAGTTGCCTGCGAAAACCAGATCGCCAGTTAGCCATCAACCGCCTGCTTGACAAGACGGTCCGCTCTTTCGACTGCCCACCCGCTACGACTTCTGATCTATTCGCCTTCTTTCCTTCTGACCACCGCTTACCCTGGACCCCATCGGCCTCTCACTGGACCCAGACCAAACAAACTCAACACGGACATGGCCCGAGTTCCACTTATAATTCTGCATGAATTGGGTTTTTGTGCAGAAGAAAATCACAAAAGTAGTAAATGAAGTCTTGTTGTCAGTATCGTTCCTCCTTCCAGAGGGAACGATAGGTTGTGCTTTCTCCCCTCCTAGCCCTCTCCGCATATCGGGATCGGCTGCCCGCTACAGTCCGCTTATGTGCCATTATGTCTGGTACAATAGTATTCCCGCCCGACGTCTGTGCTCCAAAGGATGCAGTCTGTTTGCTAAGAATCTATCAAATGGACCGCCCGTTCCTGCATCGATTCAAGGGTATTACAGGTATTTTGGGATTCCAAAAAAAAAGATGACTGCCAAATTCAACAGTGGATCACGTACCTGCAGGAAGATAATGATGAAGGCGCACAGGGGTTTGACGAGACAGAACTGCAGCGTGGCCTGCTTGCAGAAGCGCAGCACCCCAATGGTGTAGGTGGAGCCGGCCAGACAGCGCCCTGCAGCCCCGCGCACCGGCCGCCCCCGCAGGGCCGACATGATGTTGCCCTCCCCGCCCAAGTACTCGTAGCACAGGGACAGGAAGTTGTAGATCACAAACGCTGCAAAATAACAACATATATATTTCCATTTACTGACTATTATTTACTTATTATTATTTACTTATTATTATTTACCTATTATTATTTACTCGCTACTTGTTAATAAAAATATGGTCACCCTATGATTGTGGCTAATTGGGGTACAGATACTTTATGATAGTTATTTGGGTTACAATGAAATTATTATTGTTGTAATCTATAAATTTTTTTTTTTTTTTTTTATATGAATACCGCACAAGAGTCCCAACTGCTCCCAACCGTCTGGAGCCAGTGAGACTATGGCATTCCCAATTGGGGAATGTTGTGAGGCTGAAGGTATTGGGGAGGGGAAGGAGAAGGGGAAGAGGAAGGTGGGGAAATACCTGGCTATTCAGATCTGGTCACCAAACACGGCTAAAAGCCATTTCAAGCAACGTTTCAATTCTGAATGGTGGTCTTTCACCAGGGCGATACTGAGAGTATCTTCCACTCTGGAACGTGCGCAAATATACTATATATTATTTTTAAATGAATTAATTGTGAAACAACACAAATTAATTAAATAAAAATTTACTTGCGCACGCCGGGATTTGAACCCGCGACCTTCGGATTCGTAGTCGAGAGCCTTACCCCTCGACCATGGAGGCCGTCAAGTACGGCCCAACTTAAAGATTTACTGTAGATTTTATAGTTGTTTAGTCTGAATAACTTTGGTATTATTAATAAAAATAAATAATAATTATAATATATCGTTTCACTAAAATTGTGTTGCCGCTCATCTCAACACAGGACTGTCCTAGTGAGATGAGCGGCAAATTTTTTTGTTTTTAAATTTAAGAATAAATAAATATTAATTATACCGTTCCATGACAAAACATCGAAGAAAAGAACAAACCTAACCTATTCCTGTATCATGTTCTGTTTTATTCTCTGGAATCTCAGTTTTGGCTAATCTACATAGATGGGATTAGTTACCGGTAACAACTGCTGTCGGTAAAGCAGTTAGGTTAGCTTCATTGTTGGAAGTTGGAAGCTCCCAAGAAAGGAGATTATCTTCTTGACTCTCCAATCATACTACTATATTCCGAGTATCTTCATTAATAAAATGATACCATGTTTTGTTGTAAGAGGAGTTTCATTTATCACGAGGATAATGTACAAAAAAACCTTTTACCATAAATTATACATGGTATGCAGTAATTTGTATACACACAGAAAAATTCCCATATAAAATTCCCACAATACAAGAACATTTTATAAGAAAATTTCATTATGTGACAATGATTTTTGTTGCTGCTGAGAATCCCAACTGCCCAGAGTCGGTGGGACTATGGCATCCCAGGTAATTTGACAAGGAGATGGGATAGAGGAAGGTTTGGAAGGTAACAGGCTATACAGATCTGGTCACTAAATACGGCTGAAGTCATTTAAAGCAACGTTATGGTGGTCTTTCACCAGGGCAATACTGAGAGTATCCACAACTCTGTGACTCTGAGGTAAATTAAAATTTCATACTGTGGTGGAATTATTGTGAATATGAAAGTCAGATTTAATAACTTTGACAATAACAAAAAAACTAATGGTAAATCGTCCGATGGTTCGTCCAGCTGGAAGCTTTTTCTGTAGCGCCATGGCGTGCCGACGGAAGGTCCGTCAAGCTAGTGTAACGTAAATACTGACCCCGCTTATAAAGGCATCACTTCTATTGTCTACGACTAGATTTGAGGAAATGTCTATGGGAGACATCCGACGGAAGAGGAGGGAGTGAAGACAAGATGGCGCCAGACGTGACTTGACACGGCGGACAGAGCCGGTAGTTTTTTGGAAAGGGAGTTAAATGTTTAAATTGTGCTGTGAGATACATCTGCGCCAACGAGCGTTTCAACACCATTTACCCGAAGTGGGTAGGATGGTAATATAATTATGGATGGTGACTTGGAGGGACAAAAATCCATCTGCGCGTGCAGGAGCGCTGGATTTTAAATAAAACCATGCCAATGATGACCGGGCAATAACGACGTTTGTACGGAGCGAAAGGTACCATCTTCTCGTATTGTTTATTGGATTCTACGGATGAAGTTTGCTGTGGCGGATGGCGCTGCCGTGAGACGTCCCAGATCTCGCGGATGGTGTATGGAGGAATCGACAATCATCGGGACAAGCGTGGCCCTCCCTGGTGCAGAAGACGAGATGCCGTCCACAAGAGCCATCCTAAATATTTTATTACGTTTCGTTGTAGTTTAAATCCTCCTCTCTACTCTTTTACGGTAACGACAATGTTACAATTAGTATACCAATAAACCTCATATTTTATCAATACCAGGGTTTTATTTCTGCATCGGGAAATACATTCCTCTTCCCGTGCTTCATACATCAATTTCAGCCATGAATCCTGAGAGATAGAGTCGAGCTTCTAAAGAGAATGTAATGCTGTTAACTAACCATCATGCCGTTTTCCGCAGGGGTAGGCAGAGAGGATGGACCGCCAAACAACTCGATCTTGGCATACACTTCTTGCTTCATTCACATCCATACATTGTCTCATGCATTCTCTTCTATTATTCCGACTTCTGGAATGGCCCGACTCAGTATTTGATTCACTTGATCGTGCCATGTCTTCCTCGGGTGTCCCCGGCTTCTTCCATTCACATTCGCGTCATACATTCTTCTTACACTCCTTTCTTCGTTCATTCACTCCACATGAAACCATCTAAGCGTCCCTTTTTTAATCTTACCCATTACGCTTACATCAGCCTTGCATTCTTTATGAATTTCAATATTTTTCACACGATCATACATGGTTTGTAATGATCTTTATTTTCATTAAACTTTGAGCCGTATGCTACATAGAATGACAGAGCTATAAATGAAAAGATTGCATCCTTTCAGAAGTACCGCCAGCAGGACTCCGGGCGATCTATCATTAAACATCATGGAAATTATATTGCAAACTGAATAGTAGCATTCAACTATAAAATCCAGACAAAAAAATCAATGTAAATTGTATGATGCTATCATTCGAGAGTATTTGATACTTGAGTAATGTTTTAAAATGGAGATTGTGCATCAATTTTATTTTTAATACCCAACTATAACTGTTATTTTATCGGTAAATATGATTAATTTAATACATAAAAAAAAAAAACAAAAATGGTAATGGTAAATAAATTATTTAGTCTATGTGACTATATCTAATAAGTTCAATTCTTATCTTCTATTTTACATAAATTCTACAAAGATACAACAATGTATTGCTAGAGTAGGGAAAATTTATTTTACAAGATAAGAATTGCAGCACTGGAGCGAAACTGATTGTATTATTTATTTATGCAACGTTGTAACTTTAATCAACAAAAGATAAATGGTTAGATATTTTATGTGCATACTGCACAAGAGTCTCAGCTGCTCCCAACTTTCTGAAGTCAATGGGACTATGGCATCCTCAATCGGGGTATATTGTGAGGCTTAAGGGAGTGGGAAAGGGATGGAAATGGGAAAAGGGAAGGTTGAGAAGAACCTAGCTATTCAAATCTGGTTAGTAAATATGGCTAAAGCAATTTCAAACAACGTTTCAATTCTGAATGGTGGTGGTCTTTTTTACCAGGGAGATTCTATCATTCTACTAGGAGTGGGCTAGTGACTTTTTAGTGCTAATATTTAAAAATTAGATATTATTGATGTTGCTGCAGCCGACAGAGATTTTTTTAAACGATTTTTTTCGTATAAAGATCTTTCAGCAAAACAGTGCAACGAACCGCCAAAAAAGAAAATTCCTGAAAATTTTCATACCAAAAAAATCGAGGTTTTGACAGAAAAAAATCATTTTCAGCTACAACAATAATTCTGTTTTATCAGTCTTAGCACTCTTGCAGACTAAAAAATCACGAACCGCCTCTACCACACATAAGCATTCATTTGAATACAAAATATATGATTTTCACGTGTCTGATGACATCCTATAAATATTTGTAATGCCATGAAAAGGTCAACAGGAAAAATCTTCTACTCTATTTTCATTCTAATATTGCGGACTGGTTTTTGTCAGTTTAAATTTGCATACCTACCGCACTAGTCTCATGTTGTCAAATTACATAAAAAAATTAGGATACAAGCCATTAGCCTTCATAGAACGGAGACCTTAATTGAAATGGAATGTAGAAGGCAATACTAATTATTTCAACCACTCATTTACATTGGTTTTTAATCACCATGATAAAGGTCGTAGAGATGTTGTGAAATTTATTAATTACATTGAAACAGAAGACTCACAAGAAACCTCAAATGAATATCTAAATTACGCATTTGATCGGACTCAAGTATTTGATTCACTTGATTGTGCTATATCGTCCTCAGGCATCTCCATCTTCTTCTTCCATTGACTTTCAGATGATATATTCTCCTTACACATGTTTAAACCATCCAAGCATCTCTTTCTAAATTTCATTCACTACACTTTCTTCGGTATATTCTTGCATTCTTTCCAGATATCCTCATTTGTATTACGGTCAAACATGGTTTTATCGCACATACACCTCAGGCATTTCATTTCTACATCATTCAGTCCACTTTCGTCCTTCCATTGCCAGTAGTTGTATCGGGGTCGGATAACTTTGTATTAGCGACTACCGAGTTCAGTCCTCCATTAGCAGGTTGTGTGCAGATGTCAAGGCAGTTGGGTCGCAAGCGGATGTGCACAGTATGCGGATGTCACAACAGTTGGGTTGCAAAGTTTCGAAGTCGATAAAGTAGGAAACCTGTGGTCTACATTTGTAAAATCTTCATAATATCATTATGCTAGTGACATCTATATATTTTTTTAATAACATTCTGTTTAGGTTACGAAAACGTAATTATCCATGGACGGTGATGTGGTTCCCCCTTCGTTAAAACATTTAAAATTTCCCGCCAATCTCCCTGCTGGCTCGAGCGCCTGCGCAGTTGATCTACAATATTTTTACCGAGCATTTTGTGAGTGAATTACGTGAAATCCCATAACTTTGTTTATTTATACATATTAAGGTTTTGTTAATTGTATTCAGAGCTTTTCATTGTTCTACATTTTGTAAAGTAATATATTGTTATAATTCATGATAATAATAATGTTGGTTACGCTTTCTCGTGACGAGTTCAAATAGTTAATTGCCGCGGTTAAACTCGCTAAAAGCGTAACGAGCAGTCTCGTCTTGGAGAAAATAGAGGCATGGAATGTCAGCTTGTTTATACTGTGATCTTTTATTGTCATAAATATGGAATGTTTGGAACACTTTTGGTAAGAAATAATAATCATTGTCTATAAATTATCAGATCTAACTACACAGATTATTTTTAACACTCTATTTGACTATACCGTGAAAAGATATCAATGAAAAAGTGCCGCATATGGGGGCATCTAGCATTGAAAGAGTTAATGCAGGTCCTTATTAATAATAATATACGCGTAATAACAAAAAGTGTATTTACCTTCATAACAGTCTCTGACGGTGAAGAAGTAGATGTAGTAGGAGTCGCTGTTGAAGAAAAGCAGCGAGACCCAAGAGTAGCAGCCGTAGATGGGCACGATGAACAGGATCCGGACTATCCAGCGCTGCTCAGCCGGGTTGCTGTACCACCTCAGGTGCTGGTAGATCTGTAACACAAACATTTAGTTTAGAATAAATAGCTTGGATATAACATTATGTATTGGGAATTGACAAAACGCAAAATATATACATATATATATTTTTTTTTGTGTATAACAGGCTACGTTCATTTACTATACACATACAACACAATAAACAAAAATACATTTCAGTACGATTAACATGTCTCTCGATACCTTCAAGGTATATATTGAAGATATCAAGAGAGATTCTATTTATAGCACCATACCTCGTGTTATGCTGTACTGAGACAACACGTCTGTTCTGCCATGTGGTATGCATAGCAGATCGTGGTGCCGCCCCTGGCAGTAGTTGTTTGGTACAAAAAACATATAGCACTCCAGAAGGTATGGACTTTCTATCAAATTATGTATGATTTTGTACGCTGTAATTGCAAGGGCCCCACTCCTAGACTCGAGACTTTGGTGGCAGAGCAAATCTTTGTGGTGCATAAATTGCAGGTACTCGCTGTGTAATCTCTCTTATATAATTTTTTTTTTTTTTTGTATTTGTTCCAATATTTAAATACCTTTTTTTTGGTATGGGGCCCATACAGCACAAGCGTACTCTAGGTTGGACCTTATAATGCAGTTGAACATAGAAGTCAAGGCTTCGGGTTTAGTAAATTGTTTGCTAGATCTTATAAGAAACCTTAATAGTTTGTAGTATGATGCAGACAACTGCAATATATGGTCTGAGAATGTAAGTTTGGAATCAAAGACTACTCCTAGGTCCTTAATGGATTTTACAGATGACAACATATTTTCCTTTATTTTATAGACAAATTTAATACGGTTTTTGAAGCATGTATATGTCATAAACACATTTTTTAGTGTTAAAATATAGTTTATTTTGTCAGCCCATGTGGTTATTGCATCCAGGTCTAGTTATAATTTAAGACAATCGTCGCTGCTGCAAATCTTCATGAGCAATTTTAAATCGTCAGCAAAAAGCAGACAAGTGGTGTGTTGGATGCATTCTTCTAGATCGTCGAATAATAGCAATAACAGGAGAGGCCTTAGATTTGACTCCTGTAGTACTCCAGGCAGTGAATTCCCCAGACTCGTAACTGTCGATGCTAACATATTATCTGTTGTTTCAACGACTTTTCCTTGAGTTCAAAACTGACATTGTGTGAGATTACTTATTTCCATTACAAGCAGTTAAAAAATAATTCTAATAAAGAGGGCCACGGGATGTGGTTTTGTGTGTAGATTAGTATCACGTATCTATTTACTTCAGATTATAGATAAAATACTTATGCAAATATCATTGTCATTCTCAATTCTTGAATCTTAAAACGCATAATAAGTATACTATTTTGTTTAGTACCATTGGCACAGATACATCAGTGGTAATATTTAATACGATACTCTGGCACCGACTCTCAAAAAACTGATTTTCAGTCAAGGGCCAAATGAAAAATCTAATCTCGCTCGACAAATTTCATTAATAAGCGTTACCAGTGGCGGCTCATGACTTTTGAGTGAGCTAGAGTGCTAAGATTGAAAAATATGACGTTATTGAAGCTGAAAATGATTTTAATTTTTTTTCAAAATTACAATTTTTTGTATGGAAATTTAGATTTTCAGTTTCAACATCAATAACGTCGTATTTTTCAATCTTAGCACTCTAGCTCACTCAAAAGTCACGAGCCGCCACTGAGCGTTACCAACCATAACAATATTATAAAAATTTTTAATGTTAACTACAGGAAGGAAGATAAGTATGTATCTTGTCATAATGTCAAGTCAATTCTTATTATTTATCCATTGTTAACATACTTTTGAAAGCCCACCAATTTTCACTACAGCCTCGGTCATACAGAGCGATTTCGATGCTGCTATGTTACCGCGGCGAGTGATCGTTACTTCTTCTAGCCAATGTTTCAAATTACGAGTAGGAAGTAGCGAGTGAATTGTCCTTCAGTGTTTTAAAAATTACTGATTTGTTTTAATTGTGCTGAGCTGAGTAAACAATTATTATGTGAAAAAGAAAGGCCTCGGAACAAAGAGAAAATGGGATCGCGACTGGTTTAGTCGAAGAGAAAAAACAAACACAATAACGGAAAAAAAAGCAACATAAACCAAAACAAACTAAAATGTCACTTGTTGTTGATGTCACAAGGTAGCACTGTGTAGTGGCGAAGACATGCGAAATCAGCTGAAAACTGGCAACTAGATCACATAATCGGGAAAATCGCGCATTTATCGTGATCAAAATTGAACATGTTCTAATCTAATCGCAGAAATGTTTAAAAGCTGCTAATTGAGTTACTCGCAGCAAATAGGTTGTCACACAAAGCGATTTCGAGGATACTATTAAAATAGGAGCGTTGAAATCGCTGTGTGATGGAGACTTAACTTTCTTTTTTTATTTCAGACCCATTTAAAATTTAGAACTAAATGTTGTGTGGTTCAGGGGTAAAATCACATTTCCACATTCGAAATATTTTGACTTTTTGGTATATGTATTCCAAATCAGAAGGTTCAATTCTACACAGTGGCATACTATGGCAACTCCATTATCAATGGAAAAGGAAATAACTGTTTGTATACTATTCCATGTTCACTTTCAGTCTGGGGCATATAATCACTGTTTCTGCTCTCCTGTAAAATTTGTCAATTATGACATGCAGTAGTTTACCTCCGAGCTCTAGAATGGTTTTATAATTAGGAACAACAATTTAAAGGGGTACCTATCTAGATACCTTGTAAAAATTAGGTAGGTACCCTACATGAATATCAGTAAATGCATAAATAAATAAAAACAACTTTACGCATTGTATGTTTCCAAATTTTCAGTATGCATACAAATTAGCACTTGCAATGTGAGATCTGTAGATCTACATATTTAACAAGCAAACATTAAATGAAGATGAAAGTAAAGATAAATGCAGTAGATCCACGTGTTTAGCACATTGGGTAAGACATACATGTCACTATTAACAAGTTAACAATCTATTTTTTGTGCATTTCCGTGTATAGAAAGGTAGGTGTGACTTCAATTTTGGTGGCAAATATTGGATACGTATTATTTTACACCTGTTTGATTTTCTATGACTTAATGTCTTGTCAAAATATTGATAATGGAAGGTGCAAAAGATATTCTGTTGAAAGAGAGTGAAAAAATTAGATGATTTATCTGATGTTCTAAACAGCGAAAGGTGTACGCTAAAGTAGCGACAAAATGATTGTAATTTTATTAGTTTTTCGTAAAGAATATGGGAATTTGAATACCATGTTGAGAAACAAGGAAACTTTGTCAATTACCCATTGATGGTCCTGTTTTTTTTTTATAGAACTCCACACAGGAGGACCTGTACAAGTTGGGTGCACATTTGGTGTGTTTCTCTATTGTGAACTGGTGCCGAAGGGATCAATGATGCTAGTTCCTCGAAGCATCTTCCACTGAAATACTGGTAGAACAAGAACAGCATTCCCATCTGACATCTGTGTGAGACTGCAATCTGTTCATTATGATAGGGTAATCTATCAAATGAACTGTCCGTTTCTGCACAAAATCAAGGGTGTTTTTCATGTATTTTGGGAGCTCCAGATCAGAGGGGGCTGCCAAACTAAACAGTGGGGAGCACTTCCTATTTGTACAGGGTCAGCAGTGTGTATTATTAAAATATCTACGGGCCCTGTACAGTCAGTACGCTCAGCTTCTGAGAGGCTAACTTACTCTGGCTTCGATGGAGCCCCTGTCCTCGAGCTGGTCACTAAGGTTACACCAAGCATGTGAATGGAAGGCTGGCTGGGAAGATTGCTTTGATAGATAAGTGAACTAAATTTATTAATTTATTGTAAGAAAAAAACAGCTTTTAAACAAATATATATACATATATACGTAGGAAGTTAAACAAAAGATAAGACAATGCAGTTTCTTAAAGACAGATGTTTTATTTATGAAGCTAACAAGAGATAAAATAAGGAAAGAAGGGGAAAAGGGAAGAGGAAGATAGGATCGAGACAGTAGATGCTCTCGATACATTTTATGCTTGTGCATCAATTTGTGGTCATATTACCTTAGTTTGATATTTTGAAAGGGTATTGTGAAGAATGTCGATGTTGTTAAATTGTGTGTTATATTGCGCACAAATACGGGGAATCGGAGAATTTATCCTAAGGTTGGTCTAGTATGCGGGCAAATGAGAAAAATCAGTTTGTCGGGACGGTCTGGACGATTTTTTATAAAATTGATGAGCTCTGGCGAGTCCAGGCCACTATTCATAATTTTAAACAATAATTTAGATTACATCAAATATTAAACATTGTATTTGAAGCATGATGAAGTTGTGGAATTTATAGTATTATTTGCAGAGCGTAAATGAAATTTACGTTGAATGCTTTCATTCAATATGGGCTTGATAGAAAGGTGTCCATATCGGTGTCCAGTATTCTAAATGAGGGCGGATATACGCGGCGTAAAGGGAGTATAGAGTCTTTATGTTGCGGAAAGGTTTTGATATGTGAATTATAAATCCGAGCATTTCAATTAAAAGAACAAAGTGAAATATGGGAAATATCACAAAGGTCATTTAACCAGAATGCCTAAGGGAGCTATGCTGACTGTCTCCATATCAATAGTAAACTAGAGTTCTGAGTAATGAGTATAAAAAATAGGAGTATCTAAAAGTTTTTTTTCATAATTATGTATGTACATATAACAGCAACATAAATGGCTTAATTGAACAGCATGAGCATCTATTGATTTGACCTACAATAATGAAGAGAACATTCAAATAAGAAACCAATCTGTCTGTGTTCAGGCTGGCAATCAATTGTTTCAATAACACACAACTCATGGCCGTTTTGTGGTAAACAAGAAATCTTTTGTGGATCTAATATTCCCAGAGCCGACATTTTAGGACACTATTGGTCATTCCAAAGAATCTTGCAGAAAGTAGTGAAATTAACCCTTAATAGAGAACACCGGTCTAAGAGACCGCTATGGTTTATCGAATTGCTGTTACACTGAGGTCCTTTGCCCCATCAACCCACTGTCCGAGGTAGTTAATTCCCGCTGATCCGATGAAAGAAGCAGTGGATATCCATTTAACATTTTGTCTGACCTAGATTTTTTGTCAAAATATTGCATTTTTTCCAAAAATAAACAAATGGTGAACAATTTTTAAATCTGGAACTGATTGTAGTTCCGAAGTCACCGGAGTAGGTACCACAGAGTAAATAATATATAGAGATGCCCGCGAGGGAAAGAAATCAAAATAAAGGTGGCAATGGGCGAACTCAGTGTGCCGCAAATTTAAGTAAAACAGCAAATAAGTAAAAAAAATTCTGCTTGTAACCAATTTTGACTATTTTATAAATGTTTTATAATTTGCTTACTGCAATCAAGATTACACGAAACGTGGACGGAAATGAACTAGGCTGGTGCTTAAATGGGTGCCACGTGACCTTTGCCTCCAGCTCTCGAAATGGTACAGTAAGGCAAGTCTATTAATTCTGACGTCAGTGGTAGGTAATATATTTTAATAAATTGCTTAGTTGGTGCTTAAATGGGTGTCACGTGACCTTTGCCTCCAGCTGTCGAAATGGTACAGTAAGGCAAGTCTATTCATTCTGACGTCAGTGGTAGGTACTATATTTTAATAAATTGACATTTTTATTTGCTTATACATGAAAAACATCTGTCTCGATTCACATAAACTAGAAAAAAATATATGGCAAATATTGATTAAACATAATATTTAGTGATCTTGGATGAGGAGTAAGAAAGCGAGTTATATAAATGGAACCAAAATAAAAATAGGCCTACAGATTATGTTATAGGTGACATAGTTTAAAATCATGTACCCGGTTAAGGGTTAAGAAAACAAGAAATGTCAAATGTTGTCATGTGTGGCATTGCTCAAATATATTATAAGGAATTTAATGTACAGCACGCCATTCACATTACGAACCCAGACCCGAGCCCCAACCTCCCAGCGGACCCATGACCCATCCGCCTGTACCTATTCACTACACGAGCCCCCATGGTGTGTCGCAGCGGTGGGCGAAGCGGCTCGGTTTAGTGAGCCGGATCACTAAATCAGCTCTCTGTAAAGACAATCCACATGAAAACTGGACGAAAAAAGTATCCCCTAAGAGCGTCTTAAGGACGTCATTAGGAGGGCCAAGGGAGCGAGGAAGAGGGCATGGTGCGGGGAGATGCGAACCGTCGTTCAATCGAGCTGGATCAGCGAACCTGTAGTGAGTGATCATCGAGCCGCTTCGCCCACCACTAGTGTGTCGGACGGCTGGACTATGCCTCCTTTATCAAGAAAAGCGAAAGTTGCTCTTACAGTCGGTGCATTTATTAAAAAAATCTATTCATTTTAAATAATATACATTCATATAGTAGGTACATTTATGGCACGTTCCAGAGTGGTAGATACTTTCAGTATCGCCCTGGTGAAAGACAACATTTAGAATCGAAACGATTCTTGAAATGGCTTTAGCTGTGTTTGGTGATCAGATCTAAATATTCAGGTACTCCCCTACCATCCTCTTTCCCATCTCCTTCCCTTCCACATTACATTCAGCCTCACAACATTGAACATACCCCAATTGGGGATGCCATAGTCTCACTGACTCTAGACAGTTGGGAGCAGTTGAGGCTCTTGTGCGGTACTCTTGTACAGCACAGCTCCCTTGGGGTAATTTTTCAAATCTTATTATTTATTATAAAATGACATAATTTTCGATAAGTCGTGGGCCCAAAAGTAATGAATAAAAAACATTTAAATATTCGTTTCACTATTTAACTATTCAGTTTCGAGGCGACATTATACTAGTATAAACAAAATATTTACATTTACAGAAAATAAACAAAGCAATACAACAGACTTGAGGCCGCCTCCACTCACATCCGACTTACCCACCATTTTTAAGGAGAACATGTTGGAATGGATCGAATAATGGGCTTGACTAAAGGAAAGGACGGTCAAACGAACAAAGCCTTTTACACGGTGGCTTCAGTTAGTACTGGGCACACCGATCGCTGTAGGGCGGCTGGAGTGGGTCGGGCTCAGTGTTCATTCGACCGAATTACATATTTCGAATTTCTAATAAGAGACGTTTGGCAAAAATAATGCTACTTATTTAAAAAAAAAAAATTGTTTGAACACATTTAGCCCAATTCGCACCCGCTCGATAAATATTAAGGATAGATTAGTTAGATCTGAACCTATCTCGCTTTGACTTGGTCATTCCACAATAGAGAAAAATATAATCATTGAATTCAAGGACAAAAAATATTTAACATTTAGTTGGTATGTTATGCTAAGAAAACATCTTTGATAATTAGGCTACCCATGTATGTGACTTAACCCTTCCGTAGCGAAGAGGGCCAACTGACTAACACCTCCATTACAATTCTGTTAACAATGGCATAAATAGAAATACTTTACAATTCATACTATAATCGGTGTTTCCATGTTATTTGTATCGATTCTAATTTATAAAAACAAGTGAAATTATTTATAGTATGAATGCATGGAAAAATTCGGTAACCCCAACCCATGAAGCTATGATTTGTTTGCCATCTCGGCTTATCAAGGGTTAAATAGGATTAGATGTTTTCAGCTTATGTATATGTAAATTTTGCTTAACGTGTTGGAGAGAAAAATAAATTATGAATTTAAACATTATATTTAATGTGATCCAAACTTGGTTTTTCCAGTTGCAGGTGGAAACTTGCTAATATATTGTGCAAATTACTGGAAATGACATTTTAGTTGTTTTTAAAAAAATTTGAGTACTATGGTAAATCTTAGAATGTGGACAATAACAAAAGTATGAATCAGAATATTTTAATGTGAAAAGCCTGGAGTCGTCGGCTAGTAAACTAGTTTCGAGGAAAATATTAATCTGTGTAAAATTATTTGAAATCATGTCTAACCCGTGGGACGCCAACGCACACCGTGGAGCCGATTCGGAATGATTACATTCTCAAGAGATTTTGAGCCTTAAATATGTTCGTATAATATTAAAAGTATATATTATTAAATTGTAAAATGAATAATACTACATTTAAAATATTCCCGCTTCTCGTTTGTCACACGCAATAACCGAATAAAATAATAATATCCCGTCACCGTGAAGAATATTTGGAGTTTTCAAAGTCATACTGCCGCACTTGTTAACAGGAAAACCTCATATTATTTCATTTTAATTGTGAAGGGTACTTATTTAACTATATTTAATATATAGTAAAACTTCAAAACGATTTTCATATTTCTTTATCTTTTTTTTAGTAAGATCATTCCTCAAATTTTTTTATGAAGCTATTCTGGGGAGACCTTCTTATGATATATACATGCAGTTTTTATAAATACATAAACACATTATCTGATAAGACGGTGCCATTTACAAAAACATCATTTTGTCAAGTCAGTAATTACAAAATTTGACTCAGCTGGAGCATGGAAAATGCTCCGAGGAATTTCTCGGCCGAAAATCCCGGCTTTGAAAGGGTTAAGACAAATGCGAGAAAATACATTACATACATCACACCGATGAAATAGAACTCGCGTTATACTACTGACAAGCAAGAAATATTCTAATCAACCACCACCGAGATATTATAGATGAAAAGAAAAATGTCTACATTGTTCTTCAAAAAAAACAATGGTCATAAACGCGGTTAATTTTAAATACACGCGAAATGAGTGCAGTGACATTTCTATAATTCATCCATTAGTGGCATCCAACACAAATGACATTACAAGAACTTGGTAAACCTGTTTGGCCTAATGCTATGTGGCTTTATTGTTCAATTCAAGTGTCAAATAATACACTTTACTGACAAAATAGTTTAAGTGACGAAAGAGAAAACAACTCCTTAGTATATTTTCAATAGCAGCACAAGTGAGCTCAGTAGCATAATGGCACATTTGACTTCCAGTTAATGACGTTGCGGGTTGAAAAGTTGCAGGTTCGATTCCCAACAGATTACTACTTTTTTTTTTTATTATTTACATTTAAGAACAAAAAAAGTCCTGATAAACTACTTCTTTGTAGTTTGTCTAACGGGAGCTTGTTATTAAAAACTCAAAATTAACAGTTAAGGTTACAAAATATATATACATCTATATAAAATAAAAACATAAAAAACATATTTTTTTTTTATATGAATACCGCACAAGAGTCCCAACTGCTCTCAACCGTCTGGAGCCAGTGAGACTATGGCATCCCCAATTGGGGAATGTTGTGGGGCTGAAGGTATTGGGGAGGGGAAGGAGAAGGGAAGAGGAAGGTGGGAAATACGTGGCTATTCAGATCTGGTCACCAAACACGGCTAAAAGCCATTTCAAGCAACGTTTCAATTCTGAATGGTGGTCTTTCACCAGGACAGCGCCCTTGAGGTGATTTTTCACAAAAACGGCGCTATACAAATCATCCAACTATTATTATTATTATTGACGATACTGAGAGTATCTTCCACTCTGGAACGTGAGCAAATATACTATTATTTTTAAATGAATTAATTGTGAAACAAGGCAAATTAATTAAATAAAATTTACTTGCGCACGCCGGGATTTGAACCCGCGACCTTTCGATTCGTAGTCGAGAGCCTTACCCCTCGACCATGGAGGCCGTCGCCTAAAGTTTAAGATTTAGACTTATGGAATTCAATACTATGAAACCCACAATACGTATGTAACAAACTTAAAGCATAAATATGTCACAAGAATCTTCCTCAAAAATATATATACAAAAATATTTAAAATATTATAACAATAAATCGTACATAAAATAATATTAAATAGCTTCTTTCAGCTAGCCAAGTTATCAATATATTTATTAACTGTTTAGTTATATAGGTTTTAGACATAACTTTTCGTAAGTCAATATTTATAATTTTTCAATTACATTGAATTAATTTCGAAGTTTTCAATTCCTTTGGGTCATTAGACAAAATTGTAAAGCGCCCGCCCTTGAGGTATTTTTTTTTTTTTATAAAAAAGGTGCAACATAATTTTTATTTTATTTTTTTAATACATTTTTTTTTTTTTTTAAAGAAAGACAAATATTCACTGGTTACGAATAACCTGACAATATTTGAAAATCTCCTACTACCATCACAGTAAGCGGAAGATGTTGCTTGTGTCGTAAATGGAGGACTTAGCCAGCCGAGGAATTGAACTCACGACGTCTGGGTGAGACCCAAACGCGATGCCAACTCAGCCACTGACCGGTCATTGACTGATTATTTCACTTTCATAATAAGGGTGTTGTAAAAGTTGTTGTGGAAGTTGATTATCAACCATAATAGACCTTACGGAAATGGTGTCACTTGTGTTTTCATTATAGATAACGTGAGTAATTGATATTTTTTTCAACATTGAATTTGTTCAGCAATAGAAGAAAACCGTGTATTTTTGATTTATGGATTCACCATCATTAATTTGATGCACCTGATAAAATAAATTCCTTTTGATTGTAAAGATTTAAAAAAAAATAATTATGAAAGACAAACATTCCCCGGTTATGAATAACCTGAAAACATTTGAAAATCTCCTACTACCATCATAGTAAGCGGAAGATATTGCTTGTGTCGTGATGGAGGACTTAGCCCACCGTGGAATTGAACTCACAACTGATGTCAACTCAGCCACTGACCGGTCGAATATATTATATATATACATTATACAGCATCATTAAAAATATTTTAAAGTATAATAACAGTGTTTTTTTTTTTATAATGTGGAGTGCAAGGTAGGTTTGAGAAGGTGAGAGGAAGGTAAAGGTGAAGGGAACTTCTTTCCAGTTAGTATTTGTTTCAGAGTTGTGGACATGCAATTATAGAGTTGATTGCATTGTAATAAAAGAGTATTTGCCCGTGTGAGGTGTGTGTTATTGGGATATTCAGTGTTTTATTAGTTGAGGATCTGGTTTTTCATGTGTTTTGAGTTTGCATTGAAATGTGAAGTTTGTGTTGGAAGAGGCGTAGTAATAAAGATTTGACATAAAGCTGTTTTATGATTTCACAGTTTGAATCAAGTGTCTGAAGAATAAAATACACTGAAAAATTATGTAAGCCTTTAATAAAATATGCATACAAAAAAAAAACAACTTTCTTTGCCTTTGTTGTTCATTCCACCTATGTCTGTAAATAATTGGTTTGTTTATGAAAATGGTTTCTTCTCAGTGAACAGGGTATGCATTGAAACATTAATACATAAAAAATAATAGTGTTTGTACGTTCCACTCTCTGCCGTGATAGTGGCACTGTGTATCGCAGCCTGCTTGCTAGGCCGCCCTTGTCAAAAACAGTCTATTATAGAGTGGTAGATACTCTCAGGATCGCCCTAGTGAAAGACCGCCATTCAGAATCGAAACAATCAAGTACTTCCAAACCTTCAGCCTGACAACATACCCTGATCGGGGATTCCATAGTCCCTCTGGCCCCAGACAGTCGGGAGCAGATGGTACACTTACTACTTTAAAATAAAATGAATTATAATATACCAATGATTCTGAAGACATCTGATGAGCCATTTTTTTAAGGTCTATCAAACTATAGAGGTTGTTTGTGCATTGTGCTAACCACAATCATACAGTGTAAAACAATATAACGAGACATCTGTCTCCTGTCAGGTGCGAAACATGAAAGCACGTCATAATAGCAATTAGCTCTTATCTTTTTATGTATTGTAAAAGTGCTCATAAAATGGAATAATCTTTGCAATAGGCTTAACGGACGTTCAATTCAGCTATAGATATAAACGTTTTTTAAAAGCGGGTTACATTACGGGGTTGCCATGATCAGCTAATAAAAACAAACAAATGCTTTGTTCTAACTATTAAATTTATTTAACTTGGAAACTGGTTTCAGAGAACCTTCTTTGTCAAGACAAAGGTTAAACTAATAATAAACACATAAAGAAACATTAAATACCTAGTAACCATAGAAAAAATATCTAAAAAATTCTTGTAACTCTTTCAATCAATTAGATCGTAAAAAGTGAAAATGATAGTTTGTGTGGGGCCTAAATAATAGAATTCAACTCCAATACACTTAACACTAGCATTTGTATAATAACCTCACTATTTGCATGTTGTGAAACAAAAGTGAATTTCGAATAACGTACCCAAGAAGCGTATGTTCTGCCTATTTTTTTTACACTAACTTAACACAGGAGGCCCTGAGGATGATCTTTGAGGATGCCCTGTGGAGGGTCTTTTTGAGGAGAGGAAAGAATGAACAAAGGTCTTGAAGAGACCTCATGTTGTAGAGGGGAGGAAACACAGAGGCTGTTGAACTCAATAACGAGTCATAGAAGCGACTCATTCTCATGTGGCAAATGTCAACCGTGTAAAAATGTTTGGCGCGTTTCTAGACTATGCGCCGGTGCCGAAGGGATCAGTGGCACCAGTTCCTCAGAGCATCTCCCATTGAAATACCGGTAGAACAATGACAGCATTCTAACCCAACGCCCATGCTCTAAAGATTGCAATCCCTTTGTTAAGATACGGGAATCTATCAAACGGACGGCCCGTTTCTGTATGAGTCAAGGTTTTTCTGATATTATGGGGCTTCAGACCAGAGGTGGCTGCCAAATTCAACAGTGGGGTGCACTTGCGGTCTGTACAGGGTCATCAGTTGTGTACTATTAAAGTATTTGAGGGGCCCTGTACAGTATGCCCAGCTTCTGAGACACTAACTAGACTCTGGCTTCGATGGAGCCCCAGCGCCTGAGTTGGTCACTTAAAGTTACACCAAGCATATCAATGGAAGGCATGTTGGGAAGATTGCTTCCATCGAAGGGGACTAGATAGTATTGTCCCATTTTTTCTGGTAAATGGCTCTTTTTCCCCCGCACACCCTTTTTTGTGTGAACACCGCACAAGAGTTCCAACTGCTCACATCTTGTCGGAGCTAGTGGGTCTACGGCATCCCCGACTGAGGCATACTGTAAGACTGAAGGGAATGGGGAAGAGGAAGGTTGAGAAATTAGCTGGCTATTCAGATCTGGTCACCAAATAAAGCTAAAGGTCATTTCAAGCAACGTTTCAATTCCGAATGGTGGTCTTACACCAGGGCGATACTAACAGTATCAATATTAATCCTTTCTTGCATTATATAGTTCCCACTCCAATGCTCGATGCTTACTTCCAGGTATTTAAGTATTTTTTTAGTTCAAATTTTATCCCGATGAAGGAATGGTTCTTCCAAAACCAACCAACAGTTAAAATAAATTCAGAGGTTCAAACAGTTATATACATAAAATTGCTAAAAACCACCGTAAAAACTAACACAAAAAATGATGTTTTTAAACATAAATGTTATTCTGTTTGCCACAAATAAGAGAAATAAAATCCGATCTGGTTACCAGCCTTGACTCGTGGCTAATAACGCAACATTTACTGTTGCATGAAATTGGTACGTGAAATGTCACGCTTGATCTCAGATGACCAATTGGAACACTTCACCTCTTTGATATAAGATCAATTATTTTTATAAATAAATAACGTGTCTGGACAGATTCCCTGTAATTTTGTGAAAGCACTCACAAAAATAAACAAAATATAGCCCAAGTTCATCAGTTTGAACATATTCAATGAAACTGAGATAAAAAAAATATATTTATTTATCTTTTCATGTAGAAAAACAGTGAAATGTTGCTCGAAATAAATAATTTTTATGCTCAATTGCCTCGTGTTTTTATTGTTGTTAATTATTTGAAAATGCCATTTCTTGTTTTTTTACATTAACTCCACACAGGAGGCCGCGAAGAAAATAATATTCCTCAGGGCCTATATCATTGAGGATGCTGTGTGGAGACCCTCCACATACTTTTTAAGCAAGGGTTGAAGAGGAAGTTCAGATATGGAAAAAGGTATGAAGGGTGGGTAGGAATCTGGGGGTCAGTATGTCCAGGAGTGACAGACGTATGAATCCATCTCTCCCACTGCAGTGTAAGGCAATGGATCGGGAGTTCGGCTGGAAAGGTCAAGAAGTCTCCCTCGACCGGCCACCATGCAGCTGGTGGGCAGACACATCTGCCGCCAAGAACTAGGCAAACCTCACTATGAACCCGGGCCCCCCTGCTAAGTCACCTGCCGAAGCGAACTACTTGGAATGACCTATGACAGAGGTGTTAGTTATCCAATGAATGGTTCCAGTGGCGGCGGTACCCATACCCGGATCGCCTTCTAATACTTTTAATAAATGTTGTAAGATAATAACATGATATCTACAGTTGAGGATTTCCGTGTCTTAGGAATACATTCTTGTACATTTAAAAAAATAATAATGTTTATATTCACACTTAATGTTATCACTTATATTTATTTCTGAATAATATACCTAATGAATGCATGAAACCATTAAAAACAACCAAAGGTGTTAACTCCTGTTTGATCAGAGAATGCAAAGCATCAAACCAGTTTAAATTTATGGTGCAACAATTGAAATTCCGATGCATCGTAATCGCAGGTTATAAGAATCAATAAGGTTATCGTAATCTTTAATTACCTGTACAATGATCTAATATTTTGTTAGATAAGTCTCTAACCAATGATTAATTTTCATATTTCCCGAGGACACGGATCCCATGTTTATACGGAAATAACAGGGTAAAGAATATCTTCAGAGGAACAAATACATGTGAATTAGGGTGAAGGGAATGGTATGTCAAGGAAAAGGACGATGGGTGAACACCGGGCGATATGGACGGTTTTCTAAAGCAATAAAAACTAACAGCTTTTCTGCCAAGAATTTCCAAATCAATGCAACTAGCAAAATTATTTCCATGATGTGGTATGGAGCTTTGAAATATCCATTTAATTATCAAAAAATAAGACAAGATACCATATACATTGTTGGCGAAGCTGGGTAGTAATTGCCAAATATGAATAAAAGTCGATATTTTCATGATGATTTGTAATATCGATATAATTATAAAAAAATAAGACAAGCCACCATATTGTTTGTTCCATTTATTTCAATAAGAAAAAGAGTTTAGAAAAGTGGGCAAAGCCAGGTATAACCACTAGCAATTGATAAAAGTCAACGTCATTAAGAACAATAAATTTCATTTTGCAAATGAAGCACGGGTTTGATAAAGAAAATTAAAAAACAAACAAAAAAAATCGTTTACACGTTCTAATGGCATTGTCTTTTAAGCATACGCCTACATTGGCGATCCTCAAAGATGATGTGTGTGAAAAATTCCAGAAAGCCACAGCCTTATCAAGTCAATAATATTTAGCTATGACTCAAACAAGCCTGTGTTTACCCTCAGATAACATTAGTATGGCAATCACTTAAATGTTGTTTAGATATTGGAGCCTTAGACATAGCATGTAGAAAGAAAGCGATACATAAGCTGAACACACAAACTGGTTTGTGTTTTATTGCACACATTGCGGCATGTGTGTAATTGATTACTCGCCATGATAATGTTGTTCTGCTCATGCCTGTTAGTGTAATGTTGCACCTTTCCTGTTATTGCTGTACTAGCTTATTACGATGAACCGATGTAATGTAAGGTTCATTGAGTTGAATCGACTTCAGACTTAAATGAAGTGACACTAGTATAACGCTTTGAAAAATTAAAAACAGAAGCACCAGGCTTATGAAAATATTGGGCCACTTTCGAAAAAAAAAACTAATACCACTTAGTTAGAAGGTAATATCGTAAATACCCTTGATCTTCTCGGTGGAGAAATATTACGCTGTGGGCTAGAAGATCAACGTGTAACTAAATACCGCTTTGAACAAGGTGAGTGGAGCACTTCCCTCCACCCAACTACAATGGCTCCCTGCCCTCTCGGATATCACACCGCCCACTGTAAGATGAGAGACAGCAATCCTCCGAGAATACATAAAAGGCCGTAAATAGTAATATTCCACTTCTAGTTGACCTTGCAAACCTCCCGGCCACCCGTCTGACTTCCAGGAAACCTTTTTGGGCTGAAGGCGAAAGACTGCTCCTATGGCGATACTCTCCTGAAGAGTCGTGGCGATCTCAGTGGCAGACCTCAGATGTGGAAAAACAAGCACCTTGTTGTAAACCCTACTATTATATTACCAGGGTTCTCTTTCTCTCGGAGGGATGTGGACCTCATTGAACAGCATCCGGTGCAGTCACAGCTATTGTGCGTATATGATGCATAAATGGGGCCTAAAGGATTCCGAAACTGTGTGAATGTGGACATATTCAAACAACAGAACAAATCGTAGAAAAATGCCCCCTTTATCAGTTTGCCGAAGTTATACAAAGAAGAAAGTAAAATTAATAGTAACGAATGATATATACATACTCGTACATAATTCAATAGTGAAACCCTTCACAAAATGGTATATTAGTCAAAAGGCCAACTTTGTTATCTTATTTTACAAAAATGTAACATAGGTAATCAGTTAGATTATCATAGATAAAAGAAGCAAAGGGAGATATGACACGGGAGTGTGCCGACTGTCGAGTTACGGCCAAACTACCCGGACTATCAAAGCAGCTAGTTATGTGTTTGATGTGAATGTAAAAATAAAATGCAGGTGTGCGTAGATGCGATTTGTAATAGAATGGGTGAACAATGTTGCTGACACTTCCGTACTAATAGTGGTTCATGGTCCATCACCCTTATTTCTTTTATGGTTACTAGATTGTATGCACATATACTCGGCTTTAATTCCGTCCGAGATTAAATAAATAACCTTTTTATAAAACCTTTTTTATATTGATCAATTGAAAAATGTCACATAGAAAATACAGCGTATCTTTTCATATTTTTGACAGTTAAATAGTTATTAGAGCTCCACAGCTCACGATAGAAATGATATGACAAACTAAAAATAAATCACATGGACCTAGAAATGTCAGATAGATAAAAACATGCAAATTTAATTTTTTTTAAATGATTTTTTGTATTTAGTACCGTCTTACCTCATAGACTCATCTTTTTAAATTAAAGTATTCACAATATTGGTTTAATGGTGTTTTCGAATACTCAGTCCAAAAGAATTACCTATATCCCTATTTACCTTCTACCGCCCAGATTACCTTCTTTAATTTCAATAACACTTATTACACTTCTACTTTTGTATGCTATACCACTGACAGCACAAGCAATAATCATAACATGTATTTATAATATTATAAATAGTTATGTTAGTTGTAAGAATCTAGTTGTAAGTCATTTTGCAATACTGTATATAAAATATGCACTTGGTCATAAATATGTATTAGTTTTAAATATGTACTAGGTTTATATTATAGTTATACCTACTTAAGTCTAAATTGTAAGTCACTAGCTATAACTATTAGTTGTAAGTCAGTAGCTATAAGCAATGGATGTAAGTCACTAATTATAATTTTTTTTCATTTTTAATTTTATTTATTGAAGTTTAAAAACCTCATTGTAATATTTAATCATTAAAGAAGATAATATTAACATAACCTACATGAAACATGAAACCGAAAAAAACAACAGAAAATAAAAAGATGTTGCATCTGGGACTCGAACCCAGGACCTCTGTCTTTCTGGGACAACCGCTTTACCAACTTAGCTAATGAGACCAGTTCAACTTATGTCATCTTCAACAATATCATATTTCAAATTCAAGACTTTGTCAATATCATCCTCTATTTTTTAATCCCATATTGGCAGCTATCTTTAAGATGATTACAAAGTTGTAAATGAACACAATTGCAACCTAGATAGTGTCTCAGATAAAAATCCGAGATTAATATGTGATAAAAAAATAGAGGATGATATTGATAAAGTCTTGAATTTGAAATATGATATCGATGAAGATGACATAAGTTGAACTGGTCTCATTAGCTAAGTTGGTAAAGCGGTTGTCCCGGAAAGACAGAGGTCCTGGGTTCGAGTCCAAGATGCGACTGATATCTTTTTGCTTTCTGTTGTTTTTTTCGATTTCATGTTTCATTTAGGTTATGTTAATATTATCTTCTTCAATCACTAATTATAAGTCTCAGTAGTTAATCCCTAGCCATAAGTCTTAGTTGTAAGTCAATAATTAGAAGTCTTTCTTATAAGCCGTTAGTAATAAATTTTAGCTGTAAGGTATCAGTCGTACGTCAAGTGACGTGTTATATAAATTAATTGCAAAGCGCCCTTGAGGTGATTTTCCAACGAAAACAGCGCTATAGAAGTAATTCAATTATTATTATTATTAACAAATAAGGTGTTAAAGTATTTATAAAAATTGCATATTTATATATCATTAGTAGTTTCCCCAGAATAGCTTCATAATTTTAGAAAGAAAGATTTTTTTCTGTCTCGTTATAAAAAAAAGGATAAAGAAATACGAAAAAAGTTTTACTACATTTTCAATAAAGTTAAATAAGTGCCCTTCACAATAAAAACATAATAATACAAGGTTTTCCTGTTAATACGTAGAGCAATATGACTTTGAAAACTGGAAATTTTTCTCGCGGTAACAGGATATTATTTATTAATTAACGAGAACATTTTAAACGTAGCATTATTCATTTGCCAATAGAATAAAATTTATTTGAGTGTTATATGAACATATGTAAGGGCCAAAATCCCTCGAGAACGTGACCATTCTGAATTGGCTGCATAGTGCTCCATAGGGCGCATTGGCGTTCCACAGATAAACATCAAATGAATAAAAAAGGCAGTAATTTACTGTACTGTGAAATTTACTTATGGCAAATTTGCCTCTAGACCTAGGTATATCTTTTTTTGTCACCTTGAGCATATCTAAAAAAATAATATTATTACTTCCTTCCTATATGCCATTTCAGTTTTCTTACAAGCCAATTCATTGATTAAATTTTCCAAGAATTTACACCACCTCTCATCATATTCCCATCCGCCTGATAAACAAAATGACTATCAGTTTTATCGACACATTTTCCAGCGATCCCAAACGATATTCAATTTCCAACCATTTCGTTATCTCACCACTCAATAATATTGCCTTCCATTTACCAGGGGCGGGTGTTTGAAGAATAATGATCACCATAATGTAAGGAAATACAGTCCATTTTGCTATGAATTAATAATCAGATTGGAAATCTCTAAGCTTAAAACATGGTATACTTATCTTTACATAGAAAGGGATGAGGGAACATGTTATCTATTGCTTCAAAATGAAGTTAGTCGAAGTAAAAAAAAAAATGTATTGTGCGATATACAAGAGTCCTAACTGCCCAAAGTTGGTGGAACCACTGCGTCTCCAGAAATTATGGAATGGAAGGGGAAGAGTAAGGTTGGGAAGTACCTGACTATTCAGATCTGGTCATTAAACACGGCTGAAGCCATTTCAAGCAATATTTTGATTAAAAATAGTGGTATTTCACTAGGGCGATACTAATATTATCTGCCACTCTGTAATCATATTATTTTATAAGTATTTATGTGAAATAACACTGATAAAATAAATTTTATTATATTGTGGATGCCGAGCTTCGAACCCACAACCTTTGGACTTGGAGTCGAGGACCTTAACCGCTCGGTGTCTGTAACCGCTAGTTTACTGGGCAACCGAATAAAACAGAAAATGATAAAAGAAAGGATTAGGTAAGGTTAGGTTTGTTGTTTGTTTCTTTTTTCATCACTTCTCTCCAATGTCCTATTTTGTAATGGAACCAGGATTATACTGGTGACAGTTTGAGTATACAGACCTGCTGGCAAGTGATGAAGAGCGCGGTCCAGACAAAGATGCCGGCGATGCCCTGCGCGGCACGCGTCTGCAGGAACACGGGCTCCGTGATGGCGCGCGGCAGCAGATGCGACGCGGCCGTGGTCACTGCCGTCGCCACGTGGGCCGCCGTAGCGTTTCCGCCTGACAGCACTGCCTCCGTCGTGCTCATCCTGCTGAACACAATAAGATAAAACGTTAGTATCATAATATATCATTGACATCTCCAACTGAAACTATTTGTGCAAAACACTAACTATGACATACACTCCTTGCTTCATTCACACTTATACATCATACTCTTCTGTTATTCTGACCTTTGACATGGTTCGACTGAAGTATTTGATTTACTTGATCGTAGTATGTCTTTCTCGGGCATACCCGACTTTTTCTGCCATTCGCTTTGCTGCCTCGTATCATATATTATATTTACACCCCTTTCTCCGCTCATTTACTCCATATGCCAAACCATTTAAGCGTCCCTTTCTTAATCTTATTTATAACGCTTAATGCATCAGTCTTTCATTCTTCATATTATTAACATGATCATACCACAAATTTACCTAGGGATCTCATTTATACAGTATCGGTCCACTTTCATCCTTCCTCTACTATTACCATGCCTCACTGTTATACATCAGGGTTGGTATCAGCATTTAATTGAGGACTGCTAGCTTCGCTTCTTTGGGTATTTTTTAATTAGCGCCAACCGCGTTCAATCCTCCATTAATCGTGTATTCTACATTTCTCATTCTTTCAATATCCCTATCAGCCTTTCTAGAATTGTGCAAAACACAATTCTCGTAATTAAATAAAACTACAGACAGTTTTAAAACACTTAACAATAATAGATCGATTTAACGGCCCTTCATATTAGTGATAAAATTCCCATAAAAGTGTCATTTCATCGCAGAAAATGCAAGTCTTCTAACCCTAACATAAATGCATTTTTCTATCGAGTTCCATGTTATAATTTCTATTCTATTTGCTAAACTTATAAATTAAAATTAAAACATGGAAGAGAGAAAAAAGTATTTATGTTTGTGCATTTTAATTTTTTTTTTGCAATTTACAGCTTAGATGTTGGATTGAATCTTAGATTGCGGAATATTAGTACAAGAATTTGTTCGATAATGTGATAATAATTGTTAAAACTATGCGTTGTTTTCTTTACAATATAATGTCAAATCGCTAAGTGGCTATTGTAGAAAACAAAACAAAAAATCTTTTAGCATTCTCACTATAAACACACGACATATATTTTAGCATTTTGGAATAGAAAATTTCAAAATAGATGAAAAAAAGGGATATTTGTAACATATGCAAATATGTAGATGCTAAACATAACAAAAAATTAACATTTTACACTAATAACCTGAAATACATACGAAAGTAACGAGTAAATTGTTTGCGCTGCTAAAAAATCAAATTGGTGACCTGCTAATAGTGTGGTCATGAAAATCTTTTAGCAAATAAAACTTTGTTGTAGTAACAAGTTCTTTGTTCATTTTTATCCTCTATTTTTATCTCATTCTGTCATGACTTTTTTATTGTTGTTATTGATTGAATTTTGGCAGCTGAGTGGTACAGATACAGAAGGAAGGCTTTATTTGTACCAAGATCTCAACAAATGCCGTAGTATGTGCGTTTAAAATAAGACAAATTAATTTTAATACGTTGGTCAAATCTGGAGCAAGCGAAAGCCACTGAGGGACTATTTCAGATACTGTTTCAAATGGCTATTTAATGTCACAATTTCCAAACATAGCATCACCTTTGCAATTGATAATCTCTGGTAGAACATAGAAGCAAAAGAAAAAAATGTAGAAATTCAAAAATTATGTAAATTAAGCTGATATTGAGTACAATGCGCCAGAAATTAAATACCTGTTATTAAAAATAGAGTAATATTTATAATTAAGTGAGTAACACTTCTGCAGTCTGAAGATAACTGATTTGCTCAATAGGAAGCCAAGTATAAGAAGTACCCAAGCAACAATATTATTCTGCAATCGTTAAAACGTGATATAAATTTTATGAAGTTATGTGAGTAATCATTTTTTTATAATTTCCTTGTTTTTTAAGTAGACAGTAATTTTGATGATAATAGTGTTTTTCATTCCACTTTACATTAAGTTGCAACTGGAAGCTAAGCATATTTCAGACATATGATACGGAGCAACAATATGCTACATTACCAAACTAGTCATGAAAGGAGGAGTCGAAGACTGAAGGGGTGTAGGATATAAAGGATGTTCCCGACTGATGAATATTCATCAGTGGACAGGTGTTCCAGGTGTGGAGGAATTGTTCCAGTTGACTGAGGAGAGGGAGAAATTTGGCGGGATGCCCACCAAGATTCTTAAAGGAATAGGGCACCCGAAGTGACTTAAAAATAAACAATTCATATCACCCTTTTGCAAGACAACTTCTGCAAAAGGGAAAGATGATGCTTTTGTCATGAAGCAAACAGCTCACGTGTAAATATGGTTAATGGCAGTGGTCACAAAAATATGGTCAATGGCAGTGGTGTGCAGTCCATAAAGGCTGAAAAGCTGTGCCTACCCCAATAAAAACGAATCAAAATCGATATTTAAAGATTATTAAAAAAATATGGCAAATTTCTGATCACAATAATTTTTTTTAATATATTTTTTTATGCCTTAGTCGTATTTTGATTTTGTTTGAATTTCTAGTTTCTAACATTTACTTCTCTCACCGCTTATTGTTATTTTTGTCGATGTTTATAATTTGTCTATGGTTATCTGTCAATATTTTTCAGTATACATTGTATCCCGACGAAGAAACCATTCGTTTTGAAACATTTAGATATTTATTTATTAAAAAGTAGTACAAAATAATTTATTATTATTTCAAATATGTTTTTTCTAGGTATTTGGTAAGGAACTTGCGCGTTAATTTAATCAGTTGGCCACAACAAAAGGGAAATATGATAATAAAATTGCCGTTTTCAAATGAGTATCCGAACTTGATAAATTAAACACAGCAAATGAGTATCCGAACTTGATAAATTAAACACAGCCTACCTTTGATCAATGCAATGCACCACTAGTCAATGGTTACACTGAGTTATAAGTCGTGATGCCTAATCCCAAATAAATAACTAATTAGCAGTTTTTTAACATGTTGACTGCTGACAATGCAGCTCACGCGTTCATACAAAACAAATGTGTGCAGTGTCTCTGGCTATTTGACACTCTCTAGACATTTATAAAGCACGGTTCACATAGGACAGGTCAAGACTGCCTCAACACAGGCTAGCCTAGTGAGGCGGGTTATGTGAAACTTCAACTATAACTGTTATTATATTATTTTCTATTTTACTTTATAAACCACTGTACACTTACGAAGTATGTTCAAAAGAAAAGGTGAATTTCGAATTTTTTCAAAAAGTATTTTTTTATTCATCAATATCCATTTTCTCAATTTAGCAATTTCGGAATAAACTTCGCTGCCACACGTTTCATGCCCAAAACATCCGAGAAAATTGCATGGCATGAGCCGATTGATATGCCAACATCCTCTGCAACTTCCCTAATAGTGATTTGACGGTTTTCCAAAACCATTTTCTTCACTGTTTCGATGTTTTCTTCATTTGTTGACGTGGTTGCAACTCCAGGACGCTCATCGTCATTAACATTTTCTCGGCCTTCTGTAAAGAGCTTGTACCACTTATAAACACTTTTTTGAGACAAAGTAGACTCGCTGAATGCCACAGTCAACATTTTAAGTGTGTTGGAGCACTTTATTCCGTTTTTAACGCAAAATTTAATACATATTCTTTGATCCATTTTTTTCAAAAGTAAAAAATCGAAGAACACACAAAAACGTGATTAACCTTTCCAGTTGTCAAAAACAAACCACTAATCCAAAATGGCTGATAATGCTAACATGTGATAAACATACATATGTGTACCAACATAAAAAAAAAAAAATCGATTATCGAATGTACACAGCCCGCGAAAATTCAAAATTTACCTTTTCTTTTGAACACACCTCGTACATTATTTATTATATTATATATATTATATTATTTTGGCGCTCTCGCAGCAGCCGGCAGCTTTTTATAAGCGCTCCAGTTTATCTGGGAAATATTGCTTAGTTCTTAATTTTTCGGGTGTTAAAATAGCGTAAAATAACCGTAATAATTTATAGGTTACATTTATAAAAATCATATAATTTTAGTGTGGCCGTTTCGGGCTAAAATCAAGTTTATAATAAAAAATCAAATAAAAACCCAAACATTTTAAGTTCAAATCTGTCATTTTGTTCTAAATTAACCCAAAAGCATCGGTCATCGGTCGCCACATGTGCTTGTTTAAAGACCTTTGCCTGTTAAAAGCCTAGGGTAGTGTCCAAAGTGAATTAGTGAATGGTTGATTTACAATGTTATTCTTTGAACTATGGTGATTGTAAACAATACCGTTTACGACGCAAACTTAATAGTGAATGTGTTATTTTGGACCATTTAATAGCTGCAAAAAGATATCGTTGTATAACCTTGAACGTTGTACCACAATCGCAAACCGTAAAATTAGATTTCGTGGCTGCCGAGAAAGGCGCAATAGGAAATAAAAGCATTTGACGAGAAGATCTTCTGCTGTCACGGCGACCTGAGTTCTGACCTCCAGTTCACGGAGCAGATCTGGTGCATCATGCGGCCCACGGACGTGCCCGACCAGTCTGCCTGCGACCTGCTGTGGTCCGACCCCGACAAGGACACCACCGGCTGGGGCGAGAAATGGACGACACGCTGGTGTGCTCTTTCCAGATCCTGAAGCCGGCCGACAAGCGCTACCTGGCGTACGGGCAGTCCCGTCAGGCCGCCCAGGGGCGTCACCGACAAAGACAAAGAAGATTGGATATGGGTATGGATCAGTTCCCCCGGCCCCCGTCCTCACCGCCGCCCAACTTCACATGACTCCTATCATTTTTATTAGCGTTTTGCAATATATCGTAAGGAATAAATACAGTTAGCATTTTTTTTTTTCTCTCAATTTAACATGTATGAAAACTTAGATCAAGCCGTATTTAGTTTTGATAATTTAACTGCATCTCTTTATATGGTCTATAAATAATGTGTAATGATAGCCTGTCCAAAAAAAAATGTAATAGATGTAATATAGGAATAATGTAAGAATAGGAAGTAAGATTTGTACAGCGCCCTTGAGGTGATTTTTCACAAAAACGGCGCTATAAAAATCATCCGATTATTATTATTATTATTATACATGTCTTTTAGTTATAGTTAAATTTAATTACAATATAAGATATTATTATTATTATATTTTATGACTATTAAATTCTACTTTTATTAAATTATTTTATATTAATGGTAAAAAAAAAAAAAAAACAGTTCTTAAAGGTAAAATATTTCAGCAATGAATGTTTAAATGCAAAATACTAACTGTAAAAAATGATTGGTCATGAAACCATTGTAATATTCTGCATCTCAAAAATCTCCACTGGCTCAAATGTCCTGAAAAAATCCAGTTCAAGCTCTGCTGGATGGTATTTAAGTCACTTAACGGAATGGCTCCGGCTTACTGATCAGAACTGTGTATTCCCGAAAATACCAACTCACGGCAGTCCACCCTTAGGTCAGCATCGTCATCAGCTATCGGCAGGTTAAAGGAACCAAAGCGCACACCTAATACTAAGTTCGGGGATCGTGCTTTCGGAGTGTCAGGACCTAAAGCCTGGAATGAACTGCCGAATGACTTAAGAATTATCAAAGACTCGACAGAATTCAGAACTAAACTTAAAACACATCTTTTCAGACAATTGTATCCATAAATTGCAGAAATTCACCTGTAAATTGCTTAGCTAGGCTAGCCGGTTAGTAGTTACCTAAAGTCATTAAATAAATAAAATAAAATAAAAAAATTCACGCATCGGTGCGCAAATGCGTCCACAGCCCGCAACACTGTAAATAACCAAAGTGTAAAATAAAAAATAAAAAGTTAATATTTATTAAAAGCTTCTTACGCTTTTTAAGGTAATTTTATAGATATTTTTGAGTCCTAAAATTCATTTCATGAATACTTTCCAGTCCTAAAAATTATAAGTATCTCAATAAATACAAACTCTTCTTGTACCACCAATCTTCTAATAAATGTAACATCAATAGAAAAGGAGCAACAAATAACCATGTAAAACTATCATCTCTATAAATAAATTTTCTAATAAAACTGTGTTCAACTGAAGCGACCTGCCAGGTAAGTATGTTTTTCTGTATCTGTTTGTACATAATTAGTTAAGAAATATTTGTACAGCGCCCTTGAGGTGATTTTTCACAAAAACGGCGCTATACAAATCATCCAATTATTATTATTATTATTATTGTAGGCCCGAATGGTTATGATGGACCGTTCATGTGCAAGCAATGTCAGATGACAAGATACCAAAGGCCATGTCCAAGTGGGAACGTTCTAGAGCAGTGGTCCCCAACCCCTGGGCCTCGGCCTGGTACCGAGCCACGGACCAAATGGTACTGAGCCGCGCCGCCTGCTTAAAAATCAAAATAATTTTTTGAAAAAATCGTCAATTATATCTAAAAATAATAATCAAATGACACCGGGCCGCGCAAGGGCCTGCTTAAAAAATTGTCAACAAATCAGGCAAATCTAGCATGCGTGCGAAAGAAGAAGATCAAATGCTGGATATTGCAAATGACAGCAGCCTTAAAACTATGTTTGAGACAACAACTCTGCCGGTGTTCCGGATTAAAGTCTTGGCGGAACACCCTGAGAATGCCACCACAGCACTTAAACTCCTATGGCCAATGTGTCCCCCCCCCCGGGCCGTTGTAAAATTATCAAATGTTGACCGGTCCGCGGTGATAATAAGGTTGGGGACCACTGTTCTAGAGTACGAATAGGAGAATTGATTGCTTGGAGAAAGGCCGGGCCAGGGTGGGAATGACAACTGAAGAATGGAAGAGGCCAAACCCAACCCTGGAATGTACTACTATGATAAAGAAAGACGTTATAATCAACTATTTTAATGATTTTAAATTGCACAAATTAAACAGGGTCAATTTTTAATGCATTTTGTCAGAAGGAAGTTTAAAAATGTTAACATCAAAATTTTTTAAGGCAATCTATTTATTATGCAAGGATTATGACATCAACTTTGACTACACACAATATCATTATTACATACCGCTTCCCTATATCTTTGTAATATTCTCACGACAATTTGTTGAAAAAAGGTCATAAAAATTCAGGTCATATAAAAAAAAAATTACCCTACAATATTTTAGGCATAGAAATTTGCTTATATTATTGCATTTTATCTGTTTTTTTGGCTAAAATAAAAACATTGGCAGTGAAAACCATCGAAAATTAGCACAATAAGCACTCAACACCAAGATTAATCTCACATGAAGGCCATCTGTCAGAGTATAATGGGAATAATGTAGGAGGCTTATCCTTATCATACTAATTATAACGTAAATGTAAGAATTGACCACTAAACAAACCGTAAAATTTATATAGCTTAAAACTAACTGTGTTAAATATGAATTAATTACTTTAAAGATAACTTTATCATAGTCATGTGTGCAATTAGTAGTAATTGTATTTATCTTATCGCATTTTTTCAGGGTATTTTGACATTAAGCTGGAATTGATTGACATTTTGACAGTTGAAGAATTTATTTCACGCATATTATTTATGGCGAGAACCAAGAAAAACAAACAACCAGGAACCATCGAAACATCGAAGAATTGTAATAAGACCTCGTTAAGGAAAACACGATTTTTAAAACTACCGCCGAATGACGAATTTGGATCCCTTCTAAGCGGATATTGATAGTATCGCTAGAATAAAATTTACACAACATAATATACGTAATTTCAACCATGAAATTGCAACCTTATGGAGCGTGTCCTTGTTGAAAAAAAAACAGGATTGACCATCCAAACCAACAGTTGGAATAGTTACAACTTCCTTTCCCCCTTTTCCAAGGCTGTTTTTGAGAAGGATTTAACCAAATTGATGATCTAAAGAACTGGGCCTACCTGTTTGTATTGACGACGTACAAGCGAAACTCGAGTCAGAAACAGATGTCATCAATAAAACGCACCTTTCACATTAGACACTTAACTGTAGTGTATTTTTAACAAACGTCAACAATTTTCACTGCTCGTATAAGTAAAAGTTCACATAACGCGATCACAACACAATTTATCTAAAATACTTTGTTATTTCGCAAGGAATGTCAAAGACTACAACCACGAACAAAATTCGTCCATTAACTGTGTTGTCAGAAGAGAAAACAAATATTCTACACTTTTAATTTATTTGCCGAAATAATTAATGGGTTGATAAAAGAAAAGTAATCTGAAATGGTCAATATAATGTAAAAATATCGAATCTGGAGACGAAAAATAATGGCACTTTCCATTGAATCAGGGAAAACGGTATTTTATTCACGGATAAGTATTCAATTATACCTTATTTTTGTAGGCATAAAAAATGTCTTCATCCGGAGTTATACAGAAGAAATGCCTGGAATAAGAAACTGTTGAGAAGTGGGAAGGTTGATCATAAAACGATATGACAAATTTATTATATACATGCGCTAAAATTATTCCTGAAATGAAAAGACTAACTTTAGATAAAATTTATTATTTTGTCGCGCATATGAGCTCGAGTGACTTTCTCTTATGAAAGTACTTAACATTTTTCTGATGATGTTTTCCCTATTGTTTATAAAATTTTTGATTGTGGCCATACTTTTTTTATGGGGAGGAAATGTCTGCTGCCGTTCGTTAAATAAAATTCGTAAAATCAAACTGATAAAGATGTTTTTCAAATACCAATATACGTCATAATTTATATTCTCTGTGCTGCATTTATTGCACATATAATTTTTGTGACGATGATCGTCCAAGAACCTGTTCAGGTAAATTCTAATATTATTTTTCTGTCAAACGTCTTGACAATCATCGACTGAAGTAAAATTTGATTTTTAATAAATGTTTTTGATTTTTCAGGCCGCAATATGGCACTGTCTCAATCATTACGCATATGGGGATGCAGTTTTTCTCGCAGAACGGTTATACGCAGAATGTAAGGCTTTGTTTTTTTTTTTTACCGATACATTGCATTTAACTCAAAATTGTTTGACTGTCTTGTGGAAAATTACTGATCATGCGAACAGGGAGCGATTGGTTAATTTATTTTTATTTTTAGTGGAGTCCGAAGAAAGTGCGTTTCTGTTGGGAACTTGTTATTACCGCGCTGGAAGGGTAAATGAAGCTTTTTGGCTCCTCAGCAATACATGTCCAACAACTTCCAACGCCAGGTTCCTGCTTGCCAAATGTGCCATTGACTTAGAGAAGTGAGTGATTAATCCTTTATGAGATTGTGTAACATAACTTTAATTACCAATCTTGTTATTTATTTCATACAATATGTTGGAATGTTGTGGATTGAAGATTATCGAAACTTCTCAGCTATTTATGGATTGTTTTGTACAATTGGCATAGGTTTGGTTAGTTTTACAAAGGGTAGTTATGCACCTAAATTATTATGGCTTGAAAATTACCTGCATGCCTTGGCAGAGGCGAATTAAGCCTATTGGAGGTCCCTGTGCAAAAAATATTTCGAGGCTTTTTGGTCATGCAACCCTAACAGCCACTTGGATTTTGACGGAACCCCCAGTTCCATCCCAAAAAAATATTAGTGATTTTTAACATACCCTTTTTGGTGCCCCTTTCTAAAAAATACATTCCTTTAATATTGTGGGAGATTTTTTAGATTTAAAAAAAAGTGAATACCTCACATTAGCCCCAATTTAACAGAGCCAGTGGGACTATGACATCCCCAAAGTAAATAGAAAGTTGTGAGAGGAAGCACTACAAACAAAAAAATTCTACAAAATAAATGATATCGATTTTTATCATTCCGAAAGTATATTTAGATTCCGTTTCCAAAGAATATTCAGAATTTATTTAAACGAGAACCTTTAAAATATGTGAAACGTAAATCCCAAAAAGAAGCGGTTTTTTTCAACATTTAAATTATTAAAACCACAAAATGCTGTCGTTTTTATCATCCTGAAATATTAAATAACATGTAAAAAACCCTGCATTTTTGGCAGCTGTTTCAAAACAATAGACAGACAGTTGGTCGTAAAACCCTTTTGTATATTTCAATACAACGAAAATCGTTGAATATTTTGATCAATAGATGACTATTAACTAAGGTAGAGTAACTTAGATATTAATTTATAAGCGATGTAGAACTATCCATAATTCATTCGATTATTATAATGTTGATATTTATTTACAATGCGATGTTGTTTCGTGGATGGATTATTGAAAATTTTGTCAATTTGTACGGTTTTAGATTTTAATTCTTTTTTATTTATTTATTAAAAATTATCTAAAAGCCCAGATGGGCATATAATCAAATAAAACTGTTCAATATGATTAGTAATTAATATGTTAAAGCCCAGATGGGCATATAATCAAATAAAACTGTTCAATATGATAAGTAATTAATATGTTAAAGCCCAGATGGGCATATAATCAAATAAAACTGTTCAATATGATAAGTAATTAATATGTTAAAACCCAGATGGGCATATAATCAAATAAAACTGTTCAATATGATAAGTAATTAATATGTTAAAGCCCAGATGGGCATATAATCAAATAAAACTGTTCAATATGATAAGTAATTAATATGTTAAAGCCCAGATGGGCATATAATCAAATAAAACTGTTCAAGCCCAGATGGGTAAAATCAATATGATAAGTATTAATATGTTAAAGCCCAGATGGGCATATAATCAAATAAAACTGTTCAATATGATAAGTAATTAATATGTTAAAGCCCAGATGGGCATATAATCAAATAAAACTGTTCAATATGATAAGTAATTAATATGTTAAAGCCCAGATGGGCATATAATCAAATAAAACTGTTCAATATGATAAGTAATTAATATGTTAAAGCCCAGATGGGCATATAATCAAATAAAACTATTCAATATGATAAGTAATTAATATGTTAAAGCCCAGATGGGCATATAATCAAATAAAACTTTTCAATATGATAAGTAGTTAATATGTTACAGCCCAGATGGGCATATAATCAAATAAAACTTTTCAATATGATAAGTAGTTAATATGTTACAGCCCAGATGGGCATATATTCAAATAAAACTTTTCAATATGATAAGTAGTTAATATGTTAAAGCCCAGATGGGCATATAATCAAATAAAACTTTTCAATATGATAAGTAGTTAATATGTTAAAGCCCAGATGGGCATATAATCAAATAAAACTTTTCAATATGATAAGTAGTTAATATGTTAAAGCTTAATCAAATCTTTTTACAGAACTGATGTGGTATTATTTTCAGATTGAGCGATGCGGAAGTTGCTCTTCACGCAGCGGAGGTTGAGCTCGGGGACTCAGCTCCCTTTGCCCTGCAGCTCCTGTCCCAACTGTACACTGCTACGGAGCGCCGTGGCAAGGCCAGCGAAGCTCTACGCCAAGCTCTCCGCCTTAACCCCTTCCTCTGGGATGCCTTTGCTCAATTATGCCACGCTGGAGAGAAAGTCGACCCCTTTTCCATCTTCCAACTTCACGGGGACTGTCCCCCGCCGGCCCCGCAAGAAGCTTCCACTCTCACTGTCATCAGCAACAGTGTGAAGGCCACTCCGGCCAACATGGCTGCGACGGTGGCGGTCGGAGGTGCCGGGGGCATCACGCCAGACAGTGTGGCGGGCGCCCGCCGGTTGCGCAGCGTGTTCGGGGGCCCTGCCTCTTCCCCCTTCTCCCCTTCCTTCGGCATCCTGCCTCTGGAGGAGTCCCCCCTGGCGCTGTACACGCCCACCCTGACAGATGCCAATGAGCAGAAGGCGATCCCCAAGCTGGTTCACTCCCTGCGCGCACACGTAGGGCAGCTGAAGGAGGCTGTGTTCTCTCCGGTGCCGCGCCAGGCGCACATTGGGCCCACCCCGCACGTGCGGCGTTCATCCCGTCTCTTCAGTAATAGCTACTCCGTCAAGGAGAACAACAAGTCTCCTAATAGAAAATTTGCAGCCCCAAAAAGTCCCTCGAGAAAATGCAAGCAACGCATCGCCAAAGTCTTAACTAAAGCTAACATTGGAGATGTCATGGATTGTAATAATACTCGAGAAAATACCAACATTGATAGAATTCCTCCTAGTTTTTCCGCTATTGCCCCCCAAATGGCCTCTCGCCATAGTTCTGAGGGCTTAATGGCCTTATTGCGCACTGTGGGCCACGCATACAGCAAGCTGGCCGGCCTGGAGTGCCGCAAGGCTCTCGAGTTGCTGGAAGAGCTACCTCCACGGCAATACAACTCTCCGTGGGTGCGAACATTGGTAGCTCTGGCGCATCACGAGTTGGGAGAGTATGAATCTGCTGCTAAAAACTTTGCAGAGGTGCGTGCCTCCCACCCTTTGCGGGTAGAGCATCTGGACACTTACAGTACCTGCTTGTGGCACTTACAGAGGGAAGTAGAGCTTTCGGCTCTGGCCAGAGAGCTGGTGGCGCGAGACCGCAAGTGCTCTACGGCTTGGCTGGTGGCTGGAAACTGCTTCTCTCTACACAAAGAACACGACACTGCCGTGAGGTTCTTCAGGAGAGCCGTACAGCTACGACCAGACCGCCCCTACGCTCACACTCTTCTCGGTCATGAGTATGTCGCAACGGAAGAAACTGACAAGGCCATGGCCTGCTTCCGCAGTGCCGTCAGATTGGATCCCCGCCACTACAATGCTTGGTTTGGTATCGCCACAGTGTACTCCAAGCAGGAGAGGTTCCGGCTGGCGGAAGTGCACTTCAGGCGAGCGCTGACAATCCACCCAGAGTCGGGAGTGCTGCGCTGCCATCTGGGGGTGGTGCAGGTATCGCTGGGCAGAGCGGAGCGCGCGTTAGCCACCCTGGACCACGCCGTGCGAGTAGACCCCAAGAACCCGCTGTGTCGCTTCCACCGAGCGTCGGTTCTATTTTCGGCCGGCCGTTTAAAAGAAGCCTTAGAGGAGCTCGAGGAGTTGAAGGATCTCGTGCCCAAGGAGTCTTTAGTATACTACCTTCTGGGGAAAGTGCACAACAAGCTGGGCAATGCGCACCTGGCCCTCATGCACTTCAGTTGGGCCACGGACCTAGACCCCAAGGGCGCCAGTGGGCACATCAAGGAAGCCTTCGACCCCGCTCGAGCCGAGGACCCACCAGACCCGGCCCTATAAGACGCGAGAGCATCTAGATAGTCGATTATTAAATAATAAAGTGTTAACTGGTTCATTCATCGGATTGTAAACGTTATATATATATATATGGTTATAATTTGTGTGTACATATATATATTAGATGTGTTTTTTTACTTTTGTGAAAAAAGCCGTACAAGCAAAGTACAAATTGGCATCGCTAGTGTTTGTTCGTTGAACCCGCATGCAACTTGTAATTAAGTCTCTGATATCCGCCATAGAAGATCATTACGCTTTGGATGTTACACTTTATATTGTCTTTGATAGTTTTACTATGTTCTGAAATGGTAATTGAATATTATGTATCTGAACCTCGGTATACTAAATTATGACAGCATTCCTGGATCTCTGAATATGTAAATATTTTCTTTAATATATTAATGTCCTTTTGAATTAAATGCAAAATAGATAGATGTGAATATTCATTGTACACAACTAATTTATGCTCGGTAGATTTGCTCATATATCCCTTGTAGCATGTTCTTTATTTACCATTCAAAAATAGCCATTATTAATATATGGAGAGAGTACATCTTCACAGAATATCACAACATATTCACGCTTTTGACTGGTATATATTTCGCTAGCGCCATTCTCATCTGAATAAAGGTAATTTTGTTAGAATAAAAATTAGTCAAATTAACATAACGGTAACTTTAGATAATTACATCTATAGTGTTGTTAAGTATTATGAATTTTTGATTCTTTCCGAAGAAATAAAACTTCATTTAACATTTTATAAAATCTTTCATATTTATGGCTGTATGAGAAGAATATTATTTGTCAATAATGAAAATGTAAATCTTTCTTTTATTCGCGCTAATTAGGCACCCATCCTGAAACAACACTTAGATTTTGGGGTATGGTAGTAACCCCCCTTCTACTGCATTCATTTGACACAACTTTAAAAGCCTGAAGCGAATTTTCGAAGTTCTTTCGGAAAGCGGACTAATGTTGGGTTCTCGCCTTATCTATTCTACGATCTATCTGATAGAAAGGACCTTCTATGATAGACAGGAATTGTAGTGCATTCACACTGGCTCTATTTCTATTAATTTATATTTAAATAATAATTGGATGATTTGTATAGCGCCATTTTAATGAAAATTACCTCAAGGGCTCTGTTCAACATTGGGCTTCTATTCCATCGGGAATTCTATTGCATAGATAAGCCTGTACTCACTGATTTATTTCATAGATTCTATGAAAGATCGTAGAATAGATATAGGAACCCAGCTTAAGAGGAATGGCTGCGCGCTGCCTGTTTTATACATAACTTAATTTTGGATTTGAGGCCAAAATTAATAAAAAAAAAAATTAATTAAAGGCATAGTACATATGAGAAGTATTTTATTTATTTTTGTTTTAAATTATGTAAGTATAGGCCATGAAAAAAAATCATTTTCATAATTTTAGAGGCAACTTAGAAAATAATTTGCGGGTTTACTGCATTTTTTTTTTAAATTATCGTATTTGCTATGTACATATGATTACTTAAATAAAAATAGAAAAACAAAATATTTAAAAAAAAAAGCTTTTTTCAGGTCGATATTTTAAATAATGTACAGCAAATTTGTGTTCCAACGTAAATTGGTCATTTTTAATTTAAAGTCCACCATAATGCTTATTTTAATATTTAAAAAAAAAATTATTTTATATTTCATTATATTTTCAAAGTAGACGGGACAAAACGTTTTTTTTAGGTTACTGTTAGTCCCCAAATAATTGTTAAGGTGCCTCTAAAATCGCAAAAAAATCAATTCCTTTAATGGCCTATATTTCATAATGTAAAACAGAAATAAATAAATTACTTCTAATCCGTACTAGGTATTATTATACTTTTTGAAAAAAAAAAATCATTAGGTTTAGGTGAGTATTTTGGCCTCAAATCCAAAATTAAGTTTTGTACGAAACGGGCCGCGCAGCTGTTCCTCTTAAGAAGTGAAATAACAGATGTTATTCTGTGTCATTCATGTGATTTTTTATGTAATTTTTTAAAAATCAAATTTTAGAGCCGATCATCGAGTGCATATTTGGGTACTTTTACTTTTGTAATAATTATTTAACTCGCGAAACAAATGACCCCGCTATTTAAATCATCTAATATACACTAACCCTTGTAACTGAACTCTTCAAGAACCTTTTATGTACTGTTATGGACTGGTCAGTATATTTATACGAATCGCTGGTTAAACAATAGAAATTATAGTGAGGCAAGTATTTATTTATGTACATTAATTAATTGATGGAATTTGTGAGACATTCCTTATGATGAAGTTAGGAATAAATTTTTTAGAAAACATGTAACTGAGTCAAAGACAGAAGATGGTATAAACGATCCCCAATATGTTCAAGAAATCATGTATATTTTGTACGCTCAAAAACCTGGAAAAGTTCGTCTGTTATTATTTGTCTCGATCCGAAAATCTAATGTCAGCTGACATGCAATAATGTTTTTATTTAAGTTTACACCTAAGACTGGATATGTTTATTTTTCAACTAGTCTTATATTATTTAAAAAAAAACTTTATTAAAGTGATTATATGAATGTATAGTTGTGTGCTGACACTATGGCGACTTTATAAGTTATTGTATGATCTTTAAATTATATCCCAAAATAAAGATTGAAACACGCTGAATGACTTGTTCTACCCGTCCATGCAAATTAAAATAATTTCCCTACTGTGTGTTGTGTATTGGCAATTGCACAACTTAATGTAATATGATAAGCAAATGGTGCGATTTGGTAGAAAACAGGAAACATTGACAATATACAACAACCTTTCGTATGCTATTCCCAGACTTGATATTTTTTTATTACGAAAGAATGGACTATTATTTTTCATTCCATGAATTTTTTTCGTAATTAGTGTAAGCATTTGACTATAATAAATTAAACTCTGATACATAATGAAAACCACATTTATAACTTTGACGCCAGTTTATCGCATCGATAATGATTTTAGACAATAGTTTTTATTTAAAATACTAGTAATACACACATCTTAACTACACGGTCTCTTTTTATCGTAATCATATCCGTTGATATAAACAATAAATAAAGTAAGTACTTCATTTCGCACCAAATTTTAACACATTTGACGATTTTTTTAGCATTCCGAGTGAGAAGCCCGCCCTCGATGGTGGAAGCCGAAGTTTGAGAAATGGGTCAAAAAGAGGAATACCAACTGAATTGAAAAATTTCAATTATTTAAGAAAAGCAATAACATTCCCAGGTTACGGACAACTTGACAATATTTGAAAATATCCAACTACCATCACAGTAAGCGGAAGATGTTGCTTGTGTCATGATGGAGGACTTGGTCAGGAATTGAACTCACGATGCCTAGGTGAGAACCAGATGCGATGCCAACTCGACCACTATTTTTTAAGATATTCATATAATATGTAATATCTATCAAATTCCGATGAAATTACTCTCTCCTCCCCGCCCCCATGGTTCGTCACTTCCCCATTAGTATACCAACTACATAAAAAAATCCTCTTTGCAAACAAGCTGCTTATGCTGTCGTAAAATATGCAAAGGACTGCAATGATGTATCTGGGCCATGCTTGCTTTCGTACCATCTGTTTTACCATTTTGCATTACTTGATGATTTACTGGTGGCTGAAGATGGGCGATGTCCGGTTAAAATTGATACCTGATGCTCCAACTACACGATCGCCCAACCTCCCAACTCGAACGTTTGGGCGATTCTGTAGAGGGATAGTTCGTATGCTTTGAGCCAACATTGGCTCGAGTTCACCCGAGATCGCCCTGGTGGTGAACTAGTTGGCCAAACTCATATAAACCGGCCTCCACATATTGGCCGTTAAGTATGAGTTCGGCAGGCGATCCCGACAGACGTGCTGCATGAAGAATAAAACATGATTGTACTATGTTTATAATAACGAAAAAAGACTCAAATATGCAACTAACCCCAAAATAAATGCCTAAATATGCTAATAATAATAATTGGATAATTTGTATAGCGCCGTTTTTCAAGAAAAATCACCTCAATAATGAAATGCATGTAATCCGATGTATAATCAGGGCTAGTTGTTATATTTTTTTGTAGTGCAATCTGACACAGGCTGTACGTAAAAATACGGAGCTAAAACAGGCGCAACAGCTATCCAGTATTATGAGTAGATAATGAGAAATGAATTGTGTCAATAATATTATAAATTTTCGTAGACTTTCTATGAATATCGGTAAATCGATAGATTTTAGCTAAAATAGCATCACTTTTTTAGAGTTAACATTAATTAATAAAGTAAGGAAAATTATATATTCACCGTTTCTCAGTATCTTCACATTATCAAAACAATATAACACATTTAAATAAATCAATTAAGAAAACATTGTCAGTTAAATACGAGGAAACACATTACAAATGTGAAAACCTCACAGAATTCAGAATTTTAATTGTTTTCTAACAAAATTGGTTTTACCGATAATAAATCATTATTTTAAAAAACCCGTCCAAATTAGAATTGAGTGGGAGTAAATAAAATCATATAAAGGGGTCATCACAATGTGGATTAACGCAGTTTGAAAATGGCCTTAAACGCCGAAACAGCTGTCATAATAATAAAAACTAAAAATACATGCAGAACTTAAATAACATTATTAAATTTGATTTACACTAAATTAAAAAAAAGAAAAAGTTATGTACGAAAGAGGCAGCGCAGCCGTTCCTCTTAAAAAATCAATAATTTCATATTGGAACGCTAAATCAAACACTGGTAATAATGAGGTGAGAAAATTATTGTCAGAAATACCATGTGATCTTATCAAAATTGCAATAAAAGAGTATTAAATTATGGTTATAAATTAATCATTATTTATTGGAGACGAAAAATACAATACATTATTCATAGACAATCAAATCATACATTCTTTTAAAAACAATACAAAATTTTACTAAAAATATTTCTGAATAAATATTCAAATCACAGTTGTTCAAATCATGTTTGACTTTGCCTATTAGAACCAGACAATGATCCTGCCACTGAGAGCTCTGTTGTAACCGGTCCCCTCACATACGATGCATGTAGCAGAAATGTAGATTAAACAGCGCTAGGAGTGGAATGCCTTTAGCAGTGCAGTATTCAAATTTTGCTTATTTTAAATAGCCGTTTGCGAAATGATGGGTTTTGGTCTGATTTTGAAGATTAGTTTTTTTTTCACAAACGCTTTGGCAACATACTCTGTTCCGCAAACGGTTTTATGTTCCACAGCGAATGTGGAATCCAGGTCACTGCTCTGAGTGGATTGGGTCTGACCGGAGAGCTTCTGGTCATCGGGCTTGTGGACCTTCTTCTCCAAGACGGCAAACGGCTTCTCCATGGCCATCTCCTTGCCCTGGAGAATGTGATGGCCAATGATCAGGACCGGTTGGCCCGCTGTAGTAAAGTGCAGATCCCCAACGAACTGGTTGTACAAAGATAGTTCTTCGCGGGATTCCAGATCACCCTGCAGCTCTATGATGGCCCACTCCGGGATGTCCTCTTTCGCGTTTTCTCTGAAAATTATTAAACAAGTTGAAAAATATATAATAACATTTTGATCCCTTGCTGCTCTCTAGATGTATGTTTCTGTATTTGGAGATGAGATAATAATTTATTTGTGAATAAAGAACTCCAGTCCATTTTTAAGTTTTTTTTTTTTAATCATTGACGACGTTCTAACTTAAATACCAGTATGAATATATTTTTTCTAAAGCTAGATTTCATAGATAAAATAATTTTGTTCAATGTTTCGATTTTTCAAAGCCCGCCAAAACGCTCCAAATCTATGGCCGGTCGGTTTTGAGGTTAGAATGTCAAAATAAAGTCAGCTTTACCGTTCTATTCATAGTAAACCGTAACTAAACACAAATAATAAAATTATGTATGTACCTTTTTAGAAACATTAACTCTGCTTTTTAACATTAACATTATCATAACATCCGTATTAACAATCGGTTTTCCTATGAATATTCTTATTTCTTTCATTAATAATAGTTTTGTTATGTTTAACAACAATTATAGAGTTTAAAGTCACCTAAATTATGTTAATATTTCGCCAAAACTAAAAAAATACTCAACAAAATCGACAAATAAAAATGTCTATACAAATCCAAAATGAGAATACGCACGGCCAAGACCCGTGACATCAGATGTTCCGAATGCAATGGTACCAACATAACAGGGTGTTTTTACGAGACGTTTTTTTATTCACTTTTAAATAACGATTTATAAATTCTATGTGTAATTATATATAATAAAACTTATATATTCAGAATTGGCGTTTGCTGATCAATATTGTATGTATATATTTTTATTAGCTGTAATATTTTTCACTGGAGTTCTTTATTGTGTTGTGTCGGGGAGTAGAGGAGACAATAAGGGACATGTTTGAAAAATGGTGAGAAATTAACCACAAGCTTTAAATAAAACAGCAATAATGTTTTATGAAAAAAATTTATTCATATAAAACGAAGCTTATAAAGTAATTAACATGATGAAATCGAATTTCCAGCATCCATTTTCCTTTGGTTGGGTAAACCACCTGCAACAAACAAAATATTATTAAGCCAATTGTAATTTACAGTTTTGGAAGAAAATCATCATTTGACCAAAAGATGCATAGAAGCTACGTTTCATTGAATAACAATTTCTTTTACTAGATCTGAACAGTTTTACAAAACAAACATTAAAAAAGACAATAGCCTGATTAGTGACCAGATGTGAATGTTCAGGTACATACCAACCTTCCTCTTCCCCTCCTTACTACCTTTACAGTTTTACAACATACCATAATTGGGGATGCCATAGTCCCACTGGCTCCGGACAATTGGGATTATTGTGCAGTAATCAACCTTTTCAAACCTAGTCCAGATTTTCCCTCCAAAACTCTATAAATAATTAACTCGTTCGCTTTTGTTGAGTACACAAAATTGAGGAAAATTTATCAATATCTATCCCAATTCCTTTGTGTGTATTTTGAATCTTTCAACATTTAAGTGCCTACCTACGTATGCCAAAACATTGATTAATAAATTGAATGTTATCATTAGTCTAGTCTTACCACGAGCAATTAGCATCTGAACTTCTTGAAGAGCGGATGTTTGCTGGCGGGGTTGGAGGAGCGGCTCTTGAACTCGTAGTAGAAGGCGTTGTCGCCCCCGGAGTAGGCGGACATGTTGCCGGTGCGCCGCACGGCCCCGCTGCCCGACGCAATGGCCAGGTCGCCGGCGATACGCTCGTCCTCGCAGTCCTGGTCTGATGCGGCCAATACCTGAATTAAATGAATACAATATATTTGAAAGGTTGGAAAACATAATGGAAAACGTGGCAGGGCCAGTCTTTAATTTTGCAATATATTGTTTACTAAATTTAAAAAAATAATTATGTGACTATTGCACAAGAGTCCCAACTGTCTGGAGCCAGTGAAACTATGGCATCCCCAATTGGGGTATGTTGTGAGGCTGAAGGTAGTGGGGAGGGGAAGAGGAAGGTAAAAAAACTACCTGGCTATTCAGATCTGGTCACTAAATACGGCTAAAGCCATTTCAAAGAATGTTTCAATTCTGAATGGTGGTCTTTCACCAGGCGATATTGAAGGTTTCTACCACTCTGGAACGTGTCGCAAAATATGTATATCATATTAATTAAATAAATTGTTAAATAACACAAATTAATGAAATAAATTTTTCTTGTCATGATGGGATTTAAACCTGTAACCTTCGGGATTCATAGATGAGGTAACCACTCAACCATGGAGGCAATCACTAAAAAAGAACAAATGCAACAATGTTTATATCTCTTAATTCACTTTTGAAGTACGATATTTACCCAACTGAATATTTTTTTAAAAAAAGAAAGTCAATCATCATATGTTGTCAGGTTAGAAACATTCCTACATTCATCAATGATGGGGGCGGTGTTGCCATCATGACAGATTTCCCATAATTTCTAGCGGATTAGAGTGCCTCCGAAACGGGAGAATTTGTATCTAACGGGATTTACAAGATAATGGATTTTCTGGTGGAATCGAATAAAATTATTTATTGAAGAAAAGAACAATATCCACAGAAGTAATATACAATAATAGTAATATTTGGTAGGCTGAGCATAATAAGAAACGTAGCCAACCATATACGTCTACATTGCAATTTGATGAGCAGCTATGTCATGCCGTGACACTTAAATTTGGTAGATGGGAGTTAAGTTATCTGACGGAAATCCAACTCAGTTTTGATGGAATCTGACAGAATTTACTGTAGATTATAGCAGAAATGTGGATTTCAAAATGGCATAACTGGATGGAGGACTTAGCTAGTAGAGGAATTGAACCCACAATGCCTGGGTGGGAACCCCAGTGCATTTGCCCACTCAAGTACTAACCGGTCAAATATCGATTTTACTCTAGCAATTACTATTTCTGTGGACAGAGATGGCAATGTAGAGCAGTGAAAGAGAGGCAGAGACTGTCATATGTGAATTGTTGACATCAGTTTCCTCTTTCGAATCGGTATAGATTAGACATCTGTTCAGTGGACAGGACAGAAGGTGTGACATTTGACAAGGTTGACCTCTCTACTTACCTTTAATAATATAATAAAATGGTCAATTTTTCTATAGCGCCGTTTAGTGACTAACATCACCTCAAGGGCGCTTTTCATTTTCCTGTTAATGTTTGTAGCCCCTTTTATATATTTTTTACACTTCTCTTAAGGTTTCGAAATTGGCTTCTGACCTCAAACCAAATGGAAAGGTCATTCCAAGAATGTAGACCTAGTACTGTTCTGTCCCCAAATTTAGCAGCGTACAAGTGTTCAACCAGTCTGTTCGATGCATCAGACTTGGCCGACCTGAGCGTGAGTTGCCTCTGAGTAAGATTGTCCCTCAGACGAAGATCAGTCATGTATGATGGTGCCAGCCCATTCAGTGCCTTATATAACATAAGACAAATTTTAAACTGAACTCTTTCTGTAACTCAAAGCCAGTGTAGGACCTTTGCCAGCAAGCGAAGGGAATTATTGAATAAAAACAATTGGTTACCTGTTGTAGCAACTGGCCTTGCTCCTCCCTAGTTCCATAGAAGAGATCTAACTCTTGGTCCATTCCTCTCAACTCTGTGATCACCTGGAAATATTTAAAAAAATTGTGTTTATTAATCGCTAATCATAAGTGTGGATTAATTGTTTTTGTATTTAATCGGTAGAACTCCATTTAATTTTTAGAAATTTTGTGTAAATCAAATTTAATAATACAGTAAAACCCCTATTTTACGTTTTTCAAGGGACTGAAAAAAAAACTTAAATTGAGGGAAAATGTAAATCGGGGGAAATGAAAAAAACAACTTTTTAAAAAAAAATAATCTTTGTTAATTTTTTTGGTTGAAAAAACAATACATATTTTATTTTTATAGGTAATTGTAATAAACTCGTAATAAACGAATAAATCAAATAAAAAACGTAAATACTGTGTGTAAATGATGATCGCAAATAACTTCAAACAGAAAGACGCGTCACAAATGGAGTTGAAAACCGAATAGGAAAATCTAAATGGACAGATCAGATGTTATAACATTTTACAAATCGCTAAAATTGAAAGCTCTCAGCCAATCACGGCACGGCAGATAAAAATGTGACAACTGCGCCGGCGAATTGTCATGTGCGCGTCCAATCACGGCACAGATAGCTAAAATTGAAAGTGGGCGGCCAATCACGGCGTTTCGCGCCGTACGGCCGACCAATCACGGCACGACAGATAAACATGTCTTCTGCGCCGACTCATTGTCAAGCGCGCGTAAATCACACATTTTGAATATTTTCGACGTAAATTGAGGGAAAAAAACGTAAAAATCGGGTAATAAATGTACTAAAATACATCGGGACTGAAATAATAACACGTAATTGGCGGGAAAACGTTAAATCCGGGGACGTAAAATACGGGTTTCACTGTATTATTATTAAGTTCTGTAAGTATTTTAGTTTTTATTATAGTGCCAGCTGTTTCGGCGTTCAAGGCCATTTTCAAACTGTGGTTAATCTACATTGCGACGACTTTTTTATATGATTTTATTAACTCCCACCGAATAATAATTTGGACGGTGTTTAAAATTATTTATTACCGGTAAAACCGATTTAGTTAGAAAATATGAACATACTAAGAAGTGGGGAATAAATAATTTTCCTTACTTTATTAATGTTATATTGGGATCATTAGTTCGTTCATTAAGTTCCAATTGTTCAAGTAAGTTAAATCTAGGACCCTTTCTTTCTATATGTAAGGGTTTAGGCTCGTTGTTGTCAAGCGGGATGTGATTATTCACTAAGAGATGTTCTGCGAATTTTGAAAAAGTGCTTTTATTATTATAAAACATCATATATGTTCTTTGAATCTAGAGGAAGCCCTTCCCGTCTGCCCGATATAGGTAGAGTAGGTAAGTAAGTGTGGACGTTTAAAAAATGTTGTCAAAAACCCAGTATAAGTAGATAATATATTAATTGTTGTAAGCATGACTAAATGGAGGAGATTTCTTCACAACAAGCACTTTGTCTTTATTTAATTAAGATGATAATACTCTTACAATATGAGTGAGGGCAGGACAGCCTCTAGACCGTTGTCCTGTAATTAGTGATCTCTAAAATTCTATTATTCTAAGGTGAAACTCAAGTGAGCCTCAAGAGCTTTTACCTCTAGTTTTAACAAAGGGAGGGTGAACCTATGTTCTCTGCAAACTATTACACCAGCCAGCACTAGAGACATATTATGCAAATATCGCACTAATTGTTTTTAATAGTCGTCTTTGGAACAACCACTTTGACACAGGTCCAACGTAAAGCTGGTTATCTGCAAATCTGCTAACTCACAAAAGTTTTTTCCTTACATAGTTTTGTCATAAAGCAACTTGAAAAAAATTACTACAACATAAAGCCCTTCGATATAGGCTGTCACACTTCCGCATAATGTATTGGCTTCCATGAAAAGAAAAAACAAATATTTGCTCAATACTGCATCAAAACACATACGCATAGTAACCATCGCTGTTTCAGTGAGAATTTAATTACTTATATGGGATGATTAGTTTACCTTGTAGCTGTAGCCTTGGTTGACTAAAAATCTCTGTCTCTTCCGGCTGTATGACATCTCCATGGTGTCCTGCGAGACCAGGGTGTAGAAGAAGGCGTTGTATTCTTCGGCGATGGCCCCCTTCTTGGCCCTCAGGATCCGGCCCAGCCTCTGGGCCTCCTGGCGACGGGATCCACCGTGGGACGATATCTGAATCAGAACGTTGGCTTCGGGCAAGTCGAAACTGGTGTCAGCCACTTTACTCACGAATATTGTGTTCACCTAGAAGAAAAATAAATGTTAGAACTGAAAATAATAAAGACGCAACATCTTGCACACTAAAAAAATTACGAGCCGCTACTGACTGTACGAGAAGTTTTGTGTAAACAAAACGCACCTTTTATTTTCGATAATAAGTTCACACAGGAACCTGTGTCAACCTTGAGGAAGCCGCAACTTAAAAAAGAAAGTACTGAATTTGTGTCTTGAAGAAACCCTTGAATTGTAGGACAGAGAAAACAAAAGCCGGTAAGTTGTTTCACAGCTGAACCGTGTATACCAGTAGAACAAACAGAAGAAAACATACCCACCTGATTCCAAAGACTGCAATGTATTAATCAGATTACCCGTTTTCATAAATTATCTAAGCAAATGCATAGTATTTATAGTTTCACGTATTAGAATAAAGCAAACTTGTGATGAAATATGTATCACTAAATTGACCCAATAAATATTATATAGATGTTGTTATTATTACTTCAGAAATGATTGAGGTACTTACTTTCTGGTTGAACTTGAAATTCTGTAAGATCTGTATCCTTTCTCCTTGAGAGGTAGGTCCGTAGATATAGGGCTTATTCATTTTAACAGCGTAGTGCTTCAGAGCAAACACATTGTCTGAGAATACTATGGTCTTGTCTCCTCTGCGCTCGTGGTATCTATAACAATGCATTTAATATAATTATATTTTAACCCTAAGATTAGTATAGACCCTTTTCAATAAGTATAACTTGTGTCGAAAAGGGAGTAAGACAGGCACTCGACTTTAGTCCGTCTGACTGCTAGTCAAGCGTCCTACTCACCAGGCTATCAACAATCTAAATTTTAAAATTAATGCATACAGCGTGTAGGGGCGTGCTGCCCATATAGGGACAAAAGCGCTGCCTACCCTACCTTACTCGCATAAAATTAACAAGTTTTCAAATTTATAAAATTATTGCAAGAAAAATCAATCTACACTTTGCCGTACCGACCGCACTACTATAAGGTATGAAAGGCAGGAACTAAATAACCAAAATGGATGTCATATTCAAATGTTGTCGTCATTCGACACAAAAATTTACATGTGTGTGCGATGCTCATTCAAGGAACGACTCGTTTGTGTCGAAAAAGGCCGTGCCTCTCGGTACATATCACAAATGTAGCAATCAGTGTCACCTGTAGGTACCTATATTAATTAGTACAACTTTACTGACGAAATAATTAACACATTATGTTGGCTTTATTTCATGCAATTGTGGGGTCGAAAGAATATAGAAATTTTATATATCCAGTAATTGGCTTGAAATACGGACAAATAAACCAGTTATTTGGATATTTAATCCTAACCAAAGATCGATAGTCGTTCTTACAGAAAACTTGTCAGTGGTAATTTTTTTAATATCGATTAATTTGGTGTCTTTCCTATTGCCTTCCCCGATTAAAAACTCTGTACACGCCACTGCATGTGTGCATACAGTGCTGGGGGCATTGATTATTATATACTCTCACCCAAACACTTGGGTCAAAAGAAGCTGTACTTTTTTTTTTAAATTTCAGCTTTTTTCTTTGCCATTCTCTTGGAGAGCTTTCATCAAAATACAATGCAAAAAATCGATATTCATCAATGATTAATTACCTAATTAAAAACTGACACGCCCTAAACTTGGAGGGGTTCATCACGTAGAGTAGCAGACGCCGCGCTGTCCTGCAGGTCAGGTACTCCCGGTAGAACTCGGGGGCCATGGGGCACCACACTTCGGCGCACTGTACTCGCGCAATGAACCCTCGCCTCTGCAGTTCCAGCCAGTTAGCCTCGTACAGCTTCGGCCCGATCAAGAAGTTCAGGTCGGCAATTTTGTCATCCTCACGGAGCAGGGTGGCGGTTAGGCCTATAAATGAAATGGTCAGAAGTTAGTGAGGAAGTCTAGTCGTTTTTTTTTTAGCATTATTCACTTAGGAACTTAAATGCCAGTACTATTTTTTTATAGAAGAATCATTGTTTTAAACCAAATTTTAAGTGGTAAGAGGCGTGGTGGAGTTTAGCCTCACGTACCGTCAATCTCCCTATTCAATCATATCCCAATGGTTTTTATGATGACAGACCCCATTTGGAGTTTCTCTTTCCCAACCAAGGATGCCATCCTATAACATAATAATCATCTGCAAATCGTGCCACATAGTTCCACTGGAGAATGTGATTACATTAATACATATAGCTTGGCATTTAATTGTAGATATTTATTATTTTGGCACTATAAAATGTCATTACTATGGCAACACCAAGGTCTTTGACATATTGGTGTTGGTTGTCAAAAATTCGCAATAAACTATTATAACTGATCACTATTTTTAATCAGTATCACTAATATTCCTAAGGAATGCGACCAGTGGAGGGGAGTGGCAAAGACGCACGACCAATAAGATCAACGCGTCTGTTACACAAAACGTTAAATAATTAAAAAAAAGTTTAAACGTAAAAATGTCTAAGAGTATGGATACGATGTAGAATCATCTCCTTTCGGAGAGTACTACTGAATTCTAAACACCGTTTGGAAAGTAAAAAATATGCACTTGGACCATTGAGCTTTTTTAAACTTTTTGATTTTCCTATGAGCCATCTCTGTATTGCCATTTAAAATCATTTAAACAATTACAGCGCACTCAATTGTTGTCTACTTTTAAATGTCAAGACTATACATATTCCTAATGCTGTATATAGTCATAGCCAGCTAACTACTCAATATGGATAGAAACTGACTGAACTGACACTTCAGGAGACACATGTAGCTGTCGGGGGTGTGAAGCACCAATAGCTGTAGGAAATGTGAAGAGGATAAGAAACACCAATTTATCCACAATGTTAATGTCCCATATTTTGGAAGACATTGTCAAAAACCCAATGGGAAAATTTATTAAAAGGAGTAAGTGAAATATGGGAGACAGCAATGATTAATACTACAAAAAGACGGAGTTATTTGACTCACCGAGCTTGCAATGAGAGTGCACGATGGTCAGCACCCGTCGGAACATCTTGGCGGGGATAGTGTGCACCTCGTCCAGCAGCAGCAGCCCCCACTCCTGCCCCTTGAGCCACTTCATGGTCTGCTCCGCCTCCCAGCTGCGGCGCTGCGTGTGCGTTATCATGGAGTACGTGGTCACCAGCACCCCGCAGCCGGCCGGCTTGTCTTTGGCTTCTGACGTGAACCTGGACGGGGAAATAACATAATACTATACTTCATGATACAGTAAAACTCCTTTAAGAAGTTCAAACTTAAGAAGTTTTCCTGCTTAAGAAGTTGGTTTTTCGGTCCCTTGAAAATTGAACTCAAAAAATGGTTTTCCCATATAAGAAGTTTTTTTCTGGTCCCTTGTAAAACTTTGGAAAGCCGAGCTCCCGCGAACTAATACTATGGTAGTATGCCGAGGGTAAATTTGTGCCAGATAATGTGTTTTTTTTTTTAACATGAATACCGCACAAGAGTCTCAACTGCTCCCAACCGTCTGGAGCCAGTGAGACTATGGCATCCCCAATTGGGGAATGTTGTGAGGCTGAAGGTATTGGGGAGGGGAAGGGGAAGAGGAATGTGGAAAATACCTGGCTATTCAGATCTCAAGCAATGTTTCAATTCTGAATGGTGGTCTTTCACCAGGGCGATACTGAGAGTATCTTCCACTCTGGAACGTGCGCAAATATACTATATATTATTTTAAAATTAATTAATTGTGAAATGGCACAAATTAATTAAATAAAATTTACTTGCGCACCCCGGGATTTGAACCCGCGACCTTCAGATTCGTAGTCGAGCGCCTTACCCCTCGACCATGGAGGCCGCCCGTGTTTATATATTTATAAAAATTACATATATCATAAGTAGTTTCTCAAGAATAGCTACATACATTCAGAGAAACAATTCTTTGACATTGCCGATTTGATACGCCGGCGTTCAAAGGAGGCAAATTTTGCATATCCGATGGGTAATTTCAGTGCACTAAAAGTTAAGAGAGTTTCACTGTAATCATATTGAAATAAGCAAGTAGAAGTATTCAACCAAAAGTTCACCTGCAGATCATGCTGTCATCGGCGGTGGACCACATCTTAAACTGCTGTTTCCACTGCTCCACAGAGACACCCGAGTTGCAGAGCACCAGAGCTCGTTTGCGCACGGTGCAGCACGCAGTCACTCCCACCAGGGACTTACCGGCGCCGCAGGGCAACACTATCACACCGGACCTGAAATATACAAACAGCAATTTTACTAACGATTGTTTAGATAATACACAAAAACTAAAGAGAATGTACCAGACGTAATGGAACACAAACGAACTGTAGGGGGCAGCTGATCCCGATCTGCGGAGAGGGCTGGGAGGGGAGAAAGCACAACCTACCATTTCCTCTGTAAGGAGGAAGGATACTAACGACAAGACCTTATTTACGACTTTTGTAATTTGCAAATGTAACTCTGCACAAAACCCTAATTCATGCAGAATTATTAGTAGAGCTCGGGGCTGTGTCCGTGTGACATTGCTAGGTCTGGGTCCAGCGAGAGGCAGTAGTCCGATGGGGGTCCAGGGTAAGCGGTGGTCAGAAGGGAAAAAGGCGAGTAGATCACAAGTCAGAGCGAGCGGGCAGTCAAGAGAGAGGGCGACTTGTCAAGCGGGTAGTTGAAAGCTAACTGGCAAGATTTGATTTTCGCAGGCTACTTAAGGTGGTCTACAACGCGCAGACCTACCGTGCTCTGCATATGTTCGACAAGCCCCTCTCCCTCACACCGCTGTACTGCTGACGTTTTATTCAGTCATTCTAGTAGTAGCAGGGCATACCCCGCCACTCGAACAATACATTTACAAATGCATCGGGAGTCGGAATCGTTTGCGAACAGCGAAACAATATTTATTATACAACCTGACTCCCTTACAAAAATATCAGCAATCTACATAAGTGGAATATGACAAATGTGAAGACGAAAATGGCCACATCAAAATATTCTGGGAGAGGCAAACACGTCCGACACAGAGAAATAAGCAGAAATTTTAAATTTATCTCAGTTTAGTCTTAATATGTTCCTGACGAAGGAAGGGTACTTCTGAAACCAGTCTATTATTATAGTAAATTGAAGTGGTTCAAAACAAATGTTATAATTATGGCAAGCCACAAAGTAAATGCTTTTTATGAATATGAAAAATGAGAAATTTCTGGTATTATTGTGTTTGATTTAATGCTGGGTTCTCACCTTATCTATTCTATGGTATATCTCATAGAACAAACCTTTCTGTGATAGAAAGGAATTGTAGCATATTCATACTTGCTCTATTTCTATTTCAATTAATTTGATCTACGAAGCTCAAAGTGATGCAGCAAATCTTTGAAATAAAAATGTTTTTTTTTATTATTGGACATAACCATAGACATTACTGAAATGAGGCAAAAAGGCGGCAGTCACGTAGCACTTGCCAGTCACACAGTTCTATTCTATGGTCTATTTTCAATAGAATAGAATGAAAGTTGGAGTTGATTCAACATTGAGCTTCTATTTTATCGGGCATTCTATTGCATAGATAATGGGCCTTCCACACAACTGGTTTGCCCGATACTAACTAAAGCCACCGCGTTGAAAGGTTCGACCATCCGGTCACCGTTTTCCTAAAGTTGGTAGGTTTGACTTTAGGAAAGGATAACCGGATGGTTGAACCTTTCGATGCGGTGACTTTAGTTAGTATCGAGTAAACCAGTTGTGTGGAGGCTCATGAAGCCTGTTCTCACTGATCTATTTCATAGAATTTCATATGAAATAATCATAGAATAAATGAGATAGGAATGTACCTTAACACATTCGCTGCTGAAATATTTTACCTTTCAGAACTGAATTTTTTTTTAAAAGTACCATTAATATAAAATAAATTAATGAAAGTAGAAATTAATGTAATTCACCTATGTAAACCATGCTTTATAAATGAGAGAGTGTCAAATGAGCCAGAGACACTGCACACATTTGTTTTGTATGAACGCGTGAGCCGCGTTGTCAGCAGTCAACGTGTTAAGCAAATATTGACTGATGGAAGATAAATCGTACTTACTACGATAACTTCATCAATTGCTATGTTATAATAAATTGTATAGTTTTATAATATTCCTTTACCTTAGTAGGAATTTAGAAATCCATTAATTCATTACACACGTAGGTTAATGTTGTCGTGGGGAACGCACTGTGACACCCAGACACCCATCTGACTCGAGCGTTCATTCCGTAGAATTCGAAAAACAAACCTGCTATTAGAGGCCGATAAAGAAATGGAGATTGTCTTTTCTAATTAACATACAAAAATGTTCTAGATGTGATAGAAAGATAGTTTTCTAACCTGGCTCTTCCGTTTCCAAACATTTTCCTTAAGCTCTTCTCCTGGTATGGACGCAACACAGCCATTGGTTTGAGATCAATGTTGATGTCAGGATTTATCTACAAAGGAAATGTAAAAAAAAACCATTGATTATTAAAAACAAATCTACATTTTAATAAAAATCACTCATGTACATCTTCACTATAAATCAGAAAATATGAACACTGCAAGAGCAGAAATTCTCAAATGGTGAGCTCTTGCCACATTTAGCTTTAAAAAAATGAGACAAGACCACTGATGTCAGAAATAATAGACTAGCCCTAAGTACGACTTCGATGACTAGAAGCAAAGGCCATGTGACACAAATTTTGGTACCAGCTTTGATTCACTGCCGTCCATGTTTGTTTAGCGTGATTTTGACTGCGGTAAGCAAATTAAAAAACATTTATAAAAAGGGTCAAAATAAATACTTTATTTTTATATTCACTTTTGTAAACAAGCCGTACCTTTATACTGATTTGCTATTTTACTTAAATTGGTAGCACGCCTAGCTAGCCCCTCTTATTTTAGTTTCTTCCCCTTGCGTGTTAGGGCATCTCTATGTATTATTTACTCTGTAGACAAGACACCATACTGTGTGTTCCATATTTTTCAGATAACAGATGATATTCAGAAAAAACACTTTACAGTGGGATAAGAATTATTAGTAATTTATATATGCATTATTCATATAGGTACACAGACACGCCCACAACACACTTCAGTTTGGTTTACCTCTTCAGTGTCACAATGGAAATTCTTGACGATGAAATATTGAACCTTACCGTATCATTCCTGAAGTCATACTCCGCTAGCAGAGGGTGGTCCAGCTCGATGCACCGCTTCTGGATGATCTCGATCTTCTCCGGGTCCACCTGGAAGGCCACGGTACCGCTGCTGGCCCCGCCCTCCTCCTCCGCCTCCTCCTCCTCCTGGTCCAGCTTCTCGTATAGGTTGGTGATGTCCTCGGGCACTGGCTCCAGGAGCGGGGGGGCGTCGGGTTTGGGTTCACCATCCACTGTAATGAGAACACGTTGAGATGTGTGGAATATTCATATCGGCATGTAAGAGGTCTGCCGTATCACAAAGGTAGTCATAGTATAAAAATAGGATGAGGTTGTCTCCTACAATGAAATTTCATATTATTTACAAATATATCATATTAATAGAGCACGCTGAGGACAGAACTTTTTTAATTTTTGAAAAATATCCAAGATATTGGAACTCCCAAGTTGAAAATGAAAGCAACAAATTTAAAAAAAACTAACCTATTTTTTCAAAACAATAAGAAACATTTTAGATAAAGAACAACTAATTAAAATTTATTACGCCTTATGCCAATCTTATCTACAATATGGTCTTATCGGATGGGGGAAGTTCATGCGATTCCACTATAAAACCAGTTATCATAGCTCAAAAGTCAATTTTGAAAATTATTCGAGTCCCCATCAGAACTCCTACAGACTATGTTTTAAATGCACTGAATTTAATGTCTCTGAAACAATTATATTCAAAAGATATTTCAATTTAGGCATTAAAAAATCACGATAACTTTGCACATACAAACTCGGGTCGATTCACAAGATCTTCATTACAACTTACATTACACCGACCTACAGCTAAAACAACTTTTTGACAAAGAAATCTCCAATATTTCTCTATAAAAGTATTTAACATCTTCCCTCTAGCAATAAAAACCATTACAAAATTAACCGAATTCAAAAGAAGTATTAAGATATGGATTATGGACACGGGAAGGAAGAATATAGATATGATGTTGCAACCAAACAGAGTTTAACGGTCACAGTATGATTTCTCATAGATTTTAGAATTTTTTGCATTATAATGTCCTTCTAGTAATATTTTAACATAATTATGAAAATATACCTAAAAAATTTATCAAACTTACAAAAAACTTGAACTAATTTATAATCCATATATAAAACCATGTACAATGTGACGGGGTACCCCAGTAAAGTCACATTTTTTGCGACTTTTGTATAAAACATTATGAAATAAATAAATATAAGCCGACAAAATGTTGATAATCTCGCCGGCCGGCCAATGAGCGTGTGACATCACGGTACTTAAAATTACTAGCGCGGCTATAGATATCATAGATGCGGCAGTATCCGTTACTGCCATTCGAATTGTACTGAATTGTGACTTGTGATGTCACGGGTGTACGTTTTAACCAAGTTCACTCTGAAAGTTCATAACTTTGTCATCTGTTGAGATGTGGAAAAACTAATTTTAATGTCATTATTAAATCTTTAAATATAATACATTTGCAATAAAAGTTAAATAAATTAAGAGACAACCTAAGTGAAGTTAGATAATTCTGCATTTGCGCATCGAAGCTATGTGAAACTAATAAGAACCAAATGCATTTTAGGCATGTCAATTCAAAATGTCTCTTTCTAGAGCAATACTTAGAGTATCTTTCACTCTGGAAGTAATACTTTAACCCTTTAACTGCGGATAACGTTCTCAGACAGGAGCCAGCCACGTGCCACCATTGCGGATCCTGCATATAACCATTTTAGTATAATAATAATAATAATTGGATGATTTGTATAGCGCCGTTTTTGTGAAAAATCACCTCAAGGGCGCTGTATAAATATTCCGTAACTAATTATGTACAAACAGATAGAGAAAAACATACTTACCTGGCAGGTCGCTTCAGATGAACACAGTTTTATTAGAAAATTTAAGTATAGAGATGATAGTTTTACAGTTGGTATTTTATCCTCCTTTTCTATTGATGTTACATTTATTAGAAGATTGGTGGCACAAGAAGAGTTGGTATTTATTGAAATACTTATAATTTTTAGGACTGGAATATATTTATAAAATTAATTTGAGGACTGGAAAATATCTATAAAATGACCTTAAAAAGCGTAAGAAACTTTTAATAGATATTAACATTTTTTATTTATTTTTACACTTTAGTTATTTACAGTGTTGTGGGCTGTGGACGCATTTGCGCACTGATGTGTACAATTTACGGGTGCATTTCTTCAATACATTATGTTTTTTTTTAAATATATTTTTAATAAGTAAAAAATAAGTTCACTGGTGATAATTTCAGTGTATTAAAGCATACTTGACATTCGATTTCATAACACAAAAAATATTAATTTGCACTTCTTATACGAAGAAGGTAAGACTTTATTTCAATTTAATTAAATACTATTTTTAATCATTGAAGATAATATTAATAACTCCCAAATCGAAACACAAAACCGAAAAGACACAGAAAAGAAAAAGATAACGGCAGAAACCCGGGACCTCACGATCTATCCGGGACCTGTGCTATGTGAGAATTTGGCGTAGAGGGCAGGTCCCGGATTATCTTCAATGTTGTTAATTCAAAAATAAACTCCGCAGAGAGAATTAGAATGCATACTGCATATTCAGCGGTAGAAGGGTTAATAAATACTTTTTACTCAAGGAAATAAATTGATGCCTCTCTTGCACTTACTTACATACATCCATAATGTACTAACAATGTACTGTCTTTTAGCTGTTGAATGAATTATGTGCATACATTGTAATAGGCCATAATAATTAGAACATAAAGAAAGCATTATAAAAGCCATAAATTAAAATAAGTGTTCAACTAAAAAAAAAAAAGACTGGATGCACCTCTTCCACTTTGAAAGGAAATAAATATACATATTACACAGAAAACCATTATTTTTAAATTCAGGAGTAACAAAACATTGGCATCGACGGCCCCATGGTCGAGGGGTATGGCTCTCTACTACGAATCCGAAGGTCACGGGTTCAAATCCCGGCGTGCGCAAGTAAATTTTATTTAATTAATTTGTGATGTTTCACAATTAATTCATTTAAAAATAATATGTAGTATATTTGCGCACGTTCCAGAGTGGAAGATACTTTCAGTATCGCCCTGGTGAAAGACCACCATTCAGAATTGAAACGTTGCTTGAAATGGCTTTTAAGCCGTGTTTGGTGACCAGATATGAATAGCCAGGTATTTCCCCACCTTCCTCTCCCCTTCTCCTTCCCCTCCCCAATACCTTCAGCCTCACAACATTTCCAAATTGGGAATACCATAGTCTCACTGGCTCCAGACGGTTGAGGAGCAGATGGACTCTTGTGGGGTATTTATATAAAAAAAAATATATAAAAATCTGTAACCAATCAGCTAAGTACCTTGAGGTGATTTTCCCACGAAAACGGCGCTATAGAAGTAATCCAATTATTATTATTATTATTATTACCTGGTGGTGCCGCTACAGCTGGCTGTGTTTTCCCGAGGAAGTTGGGGATACCCTTCTTGTCCAGGGTGCCGCTGATGAGACCCCCATCCGCCTCTTCTTCGCCCACCCCGCGCAGCCGGCACTCCTGCACCACGGGGTCCTTCAGCAGCTTCTGCAGCACCTCGGGGTGCATGCTCTCCACGTAGTAGCTGCGAATAGGAGATACATAGTTAAATGCTAGCCGAAAAGAAATGGAACAAGCAAATAAGAGGATTTTATCATTTTGATAAAGATGTCGGTATTGGATCATACAATAAATAAGCCGGAGGAAACGCTTCTGAATTTATGCAAATTTCTGAAAAAAATATTCATCAAATGTTCATGGACCCTGTAATTCAGTTGGATGATGGGTTAATTGAGTTGTGGAGATGCAAAGCCCGCTTTGAAAATTTTGGAAAGCTAGGGATAGTCAAGGAAAACTGTTTGGAACACCTTGAATTTTTGTTGTCGTTTATAATTCAGATGATATTAACAGTTCTTAGAAATCGAAGCATAAAACCGATAAAAATGACAGGACGGATTGCGGTAGCCGTAGCTCAGTGGATTAGAGCGCAAGGACCTGGATAGACCATGAGTTACCGGGTCTCAGCTGCTACCGTTATCTTTTTCTTTTCTGTGACTTTTCAGCTTCATGTTTCATTTTGAGAGTTGTTAGTATTATGGTCAATGATAAAAAAAAACACAATAATAATAATATTAACTTTAAATGTACATACAATTTCAAACACTTCTTGGGAATGTGTCAAAACCAGAAGAAATTGTGAGAGAGGGTTTTGTAACTGCATGACTCAATTACTATTATATTGCTTTAAAATAATAGCTTATAATTCCCCCGGAAACAACCAATATTTTCAAAATATTACAAACAGGGCCGGACTTCCACCTAGGTCAACAAGGCCGGTGCCTCGGGCCCTAACCTCAGAGGGGTTTGTCAATTTTTTGTTGCTAGATTAACTCCACATGGGAGGTCCTGTTGGAAATAATTTCCCTCAGGTTATATGTCTTTTTGGGCATGCTGTGAAAATTGTAGGCACATTGAAGACACAGAATGCAGAAAGTAATACATACATGCATTAACTTTTCGTAGGGCCCCCACATCAGAGGGAGCTCCGGCTAAGTGAGAAAATTGTACGCATTGCGAACACAGGATTCTGAAAATAAATTGACATTTTTTCTTTGGGTCTCAACCTCAGAGGGGGGCCCCTGGATAGGTGCCAAAATGGTATACGTGGACACTGAACTCGGAAAAAAAAGTTAATTTTTTCTAGGGCCCCAAGCTCGGAGAGGGCCAGGATTAGTGCCAAAATGGTATACATTGAGGACACAAGAATCGGAAAATAACGTCAAAATTTCCTAGAGCCTTTACCTCAGAGGGCCCCCTAGCTAGATGCCAAAATGGTACACATTGAGGATACAGGATACAAAAAATATTGTCCATTTTTTATTTGTCCTTTTCCTAAGGCCCCAACCCTGGAGGGGGCCCCATGTAGGTGACAACCAAAAGAGGGCCCCGACTCTGAAACTGCCTAGAGTCCCTGAATCTCAAAGTCCGGACCTGTGTAGGAATGACAATATTTGTGGAAACTGTCTGAATCCTAGTTTTTTTAAAACACAGAAATCAAGTTGGGTTATATTAAAGTGTCCAGATTATCAAGAGAACTATTTATAAATTAATGACATAAGTTAGGAAAAAATGTCATTTAAACCAATGTCACATCAGATAAGGGCTTTTAAAAGTTTTAGTAAGACAGCTGTGATGATTAAATAAATAAATCATCTAGAATCGACACAGTATCCCCAAAGATGACATAGAGGTTGAGAGAAAGTTCGAGACCTTATCCTCAGTTAATATAAAATATAATCAAATTGTTTTAATTTAGAGTGTCATTGTACCAATATGATGAATAGGTGGGGCATTGAAGAGTCGGCAATGTGAGAATGTGGTGCAGCCCACCCGACATTTGGTCAACAAATGCCCGCTCTATTCATTCTCCACAGGGATTGAACAGGTTTGTAGAGAGATTCCTGAAGCTTCTTGGCAGGCTCAGAGACACATGTTTCCCTCTGACCCCCTCCACCGCACGAAACAAGAATCATTTTAATTAAAAAAAAACAACATGGGAGATGGTGACTCACCGATTATGCTTCAGCACCAGCTTGACCTTCCCGTAGGAAAGCGTGCAGAGCTTGATGAACTCCACGATGCCATCGGGCACGCTGCACTTGCTGAGGCGGCGCAGGTATTCGATGATGTCGTGCGTCTGCAGGCCCACCGACACGGCCGCGTACAGACTGTACGCTGTCAGCTTGTACTCGTGGATGTGCTCTGGCCTGGAGAACCACAGAGGAGAAAATATAGTATGATACATAATAATAAAAACGTCTGTTTTTCATGACAGTGATACAGTAGTAAGGAATGATAACATTGATAAAGCAATTGAATGTGGATTCAAACCTCAAAGAGATAATCAATAGAAGCTACTGGAAAAAGCCATGGGACCTTTATAATATATATTATGCTTCAGTGAAGATGGCAATGAAGATTGCAGGAGTCACAAAAAATTCCGTGACAAAAAACTTTTTCCCTACATTTTTTGACGATCGTTCAGTGCACACTTCGGCGTCCTAGAGATGAGTTGTAATGTTGCCAACGTAATAGAAGACATAATTATTCCGTGTTATGGGGCAGTATAGATAATTTTAAAATGATTTAGGGAATAATTTCAGCACCCCTTCAGACATTGTGCCTATGTTTTTTGCACAGTACGAATGTATGGCAGATCCGGTGATGCAGGAGAGTGAAAACAAAGTGATATTCGACTTTCATTTTCATTCATAATGTGAAAATATTTATTATAATTGGAGAGTTTAAGACAATAAAACGAGAATCGAAATTTTGCAGATTTGACACCTTACGTTGGGACTGTCGATTGTTTGCTTATAAGTTAGGTATACCAAAGATTTTTATTATTGGATAACTTTGTATCCCAGCCTTTTGTAATCAAACCACCCCAAGGGTGCTTTAAACAGTTGTCATTGTATATTGCAGCCTATTTAAAAGAAATTAAATCTGTAACGTTACACCTGCACTGCACTGTAGGCAAAAGATCACCCCATCTCGGTTCTTCTGGTATCCTCACCACGGGAAGGATTTGCCAAATGTCTCCAAAATATGAATCAATGAATGTGTGGAGGCGGCATTATAACTCGTAGATTACATGTTAGTTTGTTAAGAAAATATGAGCCCAAATCCTCTTGCCTCAAATTATAAAAAATTCACACGGCCTCGGCTGACACGAGACTGTAATATAACAAATTTGTAAGAACATACCTGCACACAGGTTCTGAAATGGCGATGAGGAAATCGTGGGCATGTTTGTAGACTGGCGAGAATGACTCGAGGAAGATGTGGCCATTGGGAGCAACCCAGAGAGGGCGAGAGATATGATCCAACTTCAGCTCCATCTGGGTCCTGATTAGAACAAGCAGATATACATGATTAGTTAGAAATTGCCACAAGTTATTATGATGACGATGCTGGTTTTATGCATAGGTATTAAGTTTATCTTACCTATAATCCTTAGCTCCAAATTCATCCTCTTGAGCTTGCTCTTCATTTTCAACATTCTTAGACGCAGCTCCCGGAATTCCGTCCGTTTCTCCGATCGGCTCATCTTCCACTACCGCCGCATGATAGGCTTCATCCTCTGCTCGACGTTTTTTACCTGTGGGCAAAGAGGGAACAAATTGATAAAGAACCAATATTTAAAAGTATTGTGCAATGTAAATAATAAATTATGTTCAATAATTCAATAACATTTCTGTTAACTTACCGAACTTGTTATCACTAGATCCTTTGGAAGAAGATCCTTCGGATTTCTTACTCCTTTTAGGAGGACCCATAATAACCTATCGAGAATCTGAAAACATAAAATTCGCAAATAACAATTAAAATTAACATTTACTAATAATAAATGTATCTGAGCAATGCATGAAATATTCAATAAGTAACTTACCGTAATATTGTTGTATTGGACATACGATATTCCAAATTAATAAAACTTTTTGAACAGGAGATAAACACAAGTTCAGCGAGGAAACCAAATTTTATTTTGACGTTTCAGCTGCGTAGCTTTTGTTTATGGTACGAATCGGTTCGTAAAAAGCACGGTACGAAAAAAAATTGTGTTACCTCCTCGCACTTAAGAGGTTCATGACAGCAAATAGAGATGAAAGTAGATTGAAGCTTTAAAATTTTTAACTCAAACGCATGAAAATTGTTAATGTTTTCCACGTTGCTGTACGTGAGTTATTCGCGGGAAATTAATAAGTCAATAACACAGAAAAAAACTGCCCAAATTGAAGATTATGCACATTTAAACGGAATAAGAAACGGAAAAATTAATTTTACTTACAATTTCACATAAATAGGCATTTTTAAAACTTTCCTAACGAATAAAAACTTTGTTGAAACATTGACAGATTGACGTCGTTCGCACTTGGCACCGCAAATCGACAACTTCACGTTATTTTTTTGCGTTCGTAGTGACGTACCAACCGAACCGAAGTCACAAATATCAGTTGTTATTGGGGGGCAGTTCTGAACAAAAGGTTTTTGAATTAGCCAAATAAAATACGAGGGAGTAGTTTTTGAATGGCAAGACGTTTCAAAGGAAATATAATATTAATTGTCCAAGTGCAACCTTTTCATCAATAGTGTTCAGAAATTAAATAGCTTCCACACGAGCGGGCGGCCCAATACTCAAAAGCCATTGTGTTGAAAGGTTCGACCGTCCGGTCATCCTTTCCTAATGTCAAGCCTACGAACTTTAGGAAAGGACAACTGTAGGGTCGAACCTTTTCATCGCCATGACTTTTTTAATATTGGGCCACCCGCTCGTGTGGAAGGTCTATTAGTGCTATTTTCCGAAAGGAACTGATTCTATATCATATTCTAAAGAAATTTTAGGTATTCGAACTTACTGTTATTTTTTAACACTTTATTAATCTGACCCCTTGTGAACTGGTTGCAAAGCGCGAATGCTCCAAGCATGCAATTACCCCTCGAGTTCTTTTTGTTTTCGATGGGGAACAGGTAACTAGATAGCAGTAGAGTCTTTTTGTTTTCTTGTTCCTTTTGGATAGTACCCAAAGGGAACAAAAATGCTTTACTGCTATCTAGTTACTTGCTCCCCATCGGGAACAAAAAGGACTCGAGGAGTTTTAAGGTACTGGCTTTAGCCTCGTAGTGAAAGGTCATACTGGCTGGAGAAATACAAAAAATAATTATCTTCCTAGCAAAGCAAAAATTAAAAAAAAAAGTTTACATTAAATTGTCTTAGAAATTGTGTAGAGGAGATGACGAAGAATCATCTCCTTTCAGAACGTACCACTAATTTCCGAACAACGTTTGGAATTAAAAAAATATGCATTTGAACCATTTTGCTTTTTTTAAATTACATTTAATTTCTATGAGCCATCATGGTGATGCCATTTAAAACATGTTAATTGATCGTAGTGCCCTAATTTTTTTTGTCTACTATTAAATGACTATGTATGTTTATAAATACTGTATATGATTCATTTACACACATGATTGTTAAAACACCTTATAAGGAACATGGAAAAATAAACTAATTATGTTTATAAAACCGCTAACCTAAAAGAAAAATGAAGTATTTTAAAATGTCGGGAATAAATAGACCTAATAACTGATGAAAAAATAATAAGTATTTAAAAAAAATGTATTTAAATGTGAATATTTTCACCGATTTCCCATAACTTTTATGCATAGCATATTGGGTGTTTTAACAATCATCGATTCAATTGTGCTTTTACACCAAGATTTATTTTATAAGTCAACTTATGGATATATGTATGCTCTACTTTACCCACATAATGCCCGTTCCACAATTAATATAATATGTGGGCTTGGCATGTCTCTCGATATCGCTCACCATACAATCCCATACAGTTGTGACACACGGGTACTATCATATGTCTGTGACAATTGTATGGCGAGTGTTCCAGACACTTCAGGGTCCGGTCCATAGACTATAAAAATAGGGTGCTGGTCAAGTCGTTATCGTATCCGTGATGTCTCGGGCGTCGGGCTCGCTCTGGATTTCCAAATATTGTTCCTTGCAAAAGGGAAACAATGTCGACTTTTGTAGATTCTGCTGTGGTCGGGTATCCAAAGGTGAGAAGTCAAAGGCAGTTGTAGGTTCCAGTTGAAGAGATAGCGTTGGGTTGAGCGAAGAAATGAGACTGCCTTGGAACGGGCCGTGTGCTTGTATTTATACTCCCGGGCGCTAAGCCGGGCGCGATATGCAGCGCGTCCCGAATTTGCCTGAGGCGAGGGTTTTCTGAGCTCGTGGCACGCGCTGAGTAATGCTCAGAAAATCTTAATATTCTTCATTATATTGGCAGTCTTGTATTCTTTATCTCAACCCAAATTACTTCTCTCTATCATATTTATTTATTTAGTTATTATGAAAACAAGAAAGAATATGGGGTCCCAGGCCCAGTTATAATCGGGGATTTCTTACATATAATTCTTACATCTGAACATATATATAAATTTATTAGTTTTTAATACAAAGAGGAGTCCGGCCTATCTTCCTGTGATATTTATTATTTTATTTTATCGGCCGAACTCCGTTAAAATTAACCAAAATATTGAATAAACAGTTATCCTGAGTTCTTAGCGTTGCTAAACAATCCGAGGAGGCTGGGATTGGTCCGAGCGACGACCAATCAAAACCACTCAGAGCCTTAGCAGGCGAGGGGAAATGAGGACTGGGGTAACGTCCGGTAGGGCATCGTAAATACTGCGCGGGGAGTATTTTTTAACCATTCCACAGTAGCGCTTCGTGGTGAGAGGTCCCACAAGACCCGTCCGGTATAGCGAGCGTACCCCCCACATATATATTATGATATTATCTTATGCTGTATGTAACCAGCTTAATGTATAGTTAAATATTTGCACCTTTGCTGCACTGTAAAACAGTAGTCATCGATGACAATACATATAATTTTTTAGCACAGCATTTGGTGAGAAAATTATTTTATAAGTTTAGGAAAGCATGGAACTAGTAAATTATTGCCTGGCTCCACTGACGTCAGAATGTCGAATTTTGCCTTTCAATGACTATTTCGTTTTTCATTTGTTTTGCAGTGACATTTTATAAAAATACTTGTGTCGCGTGATTTTTATTGCGGTAAGCAAATTATAAAACATTTATAAAAGAGTCCATCTAAATAATCTAATAAAATATTCGGTTTTTGTAAACAAACCGAACCTTTAGACTTATTTGCTATTTTACTTATATTGGCAACACGCCTAGCTCATCCCTCGCCTCCCCTATTCCGGCTTCTCCCCCTTCCTTGCAGGTTAAGGCATATCTATGTATCATTTGCTCTGTGGCGTGTACATATTTCTACGAAAAAACCGCCCGCATCACAACCTATATTTCTTATCCACGAAAGCTTTCATTAATAATTTGTAAACATGTTTTAAACAAAAAGTGTTCTTTCTAAAACTGGAAAAACTCTTACTGATAAAGGGAAATTTCCAAAAAAATCCGTTTTGTATTCAAATAATTTTATGCGATTTTTGGTATGTATCATTGACGTCAGAATGAATAGACATGCCTAAATGTACCATTTCAACAGCTGGAGGCAAAGAACAGATGTCACCCATTTTGCCAGCAACCCAGTTCACTGCGATCTATGTTTGTTTCGTGTGATTTTGACTTCGGTAATTATTAAACAGTGATAAAAAGCGTCCAACTAAATACTCCTGCAAAATATTTGGTTTTTGTAAACAAGTCGAATCTTTTTACTTATTTGCTGTTTTGCATACAACGCCTTGCTCGCTCCCCTTATTTTGGTTTCTTTCTCTTGTGTGTTAGGGCATTTATATGCATTATTTGCTCTTTGTCCGGCTCCAAGCAAATTATTTTCTCAGGAGAATTTAACACATTCAATTCTAATAATTGAAAATATAGAACAAATAATATCGCACATAGTTTTATTTATTGATAGTTATATTATGACAATATATTTCAAAACTCCATCGCCCATGACGGAAACAATGTTGAGAATTGAAAATAGTTACCTTGTCCTAGAAATTTCGGGCAGAAAAGCTGGTCACAATTTGAGAGTTTTTGCTGCTTCAGAAAACAGATTTCTGTTTTATAGTTAAGATCGAGAAGTGTGGGAACCATAGGGAGTATAGAGGGGGGGGTGAAAAGTAGACATCAAACAGTAAAGTGACACAAATAAAAAGGAAAACTTTCATGAATACAGGGCATTTTATTAATTTTCAATAAATATTCCAAAATGACCCCTACAATAATTATTATCATTATATTATATAATATTATAATTTGCTTTGATACTTGTGACGTTGTTACAACGTAACTACAAGTCAGTGTGAGACATCCTTTCCTTAAACTTAGCAATAAAGTTATGTATTCACCTACACAGGCAACGTGAAACAATATACACATATCCAGTGTCCCAGCGCACTTAAGGAGAACACTAGTGACAGGAAAAGATATGGACACAACAAATATAACACTTTGTGATGAACATCGCCCCCCCACTTTACATATATAGATCTGATAGTGTTACCCTCCGCCAGCGAGCTAGCGGGCTGGCCACCCGACCGACTGGCCGCCAACCAAACAGCCGACAGCCAACGAAAAGGAAAAACACAATTGCACATTATCAATGAAAATAAAAAAAATATTTATAAAATAATAAATAAGCGGCGGGCTGTTTGGGGGGCCGCCCGAAGGTGGAGGGATATGCTCTCTTGTAAAGTTTATTATTTGCATTTAGTCTAAGAAATTATTATCTTTTTATTTACCCAGAAGACAATAAATAAAGTGCGTAACACATTTAAAAAATATATGATTTCACCCTAGCACGTGGCAGGGACAATAAGTATCATTATTGTTTTACGATAATTGAAAAATTTTATATAAAAAAATAATTGCACAAGTTCTATTATAATCATTTAGTTGGAGAAACTAATGGTTGGTTTGTTTGTTTGTTAAGCTACGATAGAATAGAGTTCATCGGGAGGAGAGCAACATTAGAATGTAGAAGCTAGAGTTAGAGGGATATCCACCAGAGTACCGCAGTGCCACCGTACCAACACGAGAAAGGCGGCCTCACCAACTCCTGCTGAAGATTAACTACTTTGCTGACAAGAGCGTTATTGGCAAATACTGGTTGTGTAAATAGTTTTATATCTTTAAATAAAATATAAGGAAAATATTTATTTTCTATACATACAAAATACATCATATTTAAGCATAGCGAAACAATTTTACAATAATAGATTTATTTAACATATCTGTTGGAATTGTACAATATATTGAACTTCATCTGATAATATAAAATGTAATATTATTTTTTATTTTAATTTTCATCGCAGTTCAGTACATTTCAAAATATTCTCAACAATTTAATTCATTTAGACTAATAAATATTACAGGCAGATAAGGTTTGTTTGGAATCTAGTGACAACACACGACAACAGCGTTCAGTGTCATACGAGCGAGGCGTTCACGCGGAGAAGCGTCTAGCATAGTATAGTGAGAATAGGATAGAAGGCACGGCACGGCACGGCACGTCAAACACGCGGGCATGATTGTACGAGTATTGTACAGTACAGTGTGCTTGCTCCCCACGTGAAGGCCCGCAACGCCAACAGGACACGACAGGTCCGCTCTGGTCTGATAACGTACAATATAATATGTAATTCTTACAATACGCTAACACATATTGATGATATGAAGACACTGCAGCCGAGTGTTATTGCATTAAACTCTCCGTTGGATTCCAGCCAGCACCAGGCGAGGTCCACCCATATTTTATTCTATGGAATATACTAATAAATATTATATCTGCTAGTTTAAAGGTCGGTCGGCAGCAAACAAAGTGATGGCAAACTCTAAAAATATATTTTCCTAATACATTATTGTTATTGCACTTAGAGTTTGTTCAATACAAAACGCTTTCGAGTCACTAGCTTCAACAGAATCCTTAACTACCAAAGCACTGAATATTACCGTCGTCGCATTGATTGAACAGAACACGCCTTTCTTACATTCACACGGTGCGCTCATGCGACTCGTCTCTCGGTCTTTCCCTCAATCTTTACAACTGTCTTCTCCTTGGATACATTTCATTTACACCTTTAAATATATTATACACAAGTGATTATTGCCAAAATTAACTACTTGAGAATTGTATAAATAATAATATCTAATAGTAGATACAAGAGAAGTAAATAAAAATTGACATAAATATGCCGTTATGGCTTTATTAATAAATTAGAAATGGAACAGTCTTCGAAAATGATCCGATGCCAACAGTTGTCATGTTGCAAAAATAATACATGGATAGAATGCAACATGAGGAAGATTACTAGTCATCGATAGAGAATACACCAGATCGGCCCGTCCTGCTGCCTAAATGACTCCAGACTACTGCGACATCAGCCGCATTATAAAAATATGTACATCAGTGGGACCAAACAACTTCATTAAAACGTTTACAGGTGGACCTAATGTATTCAATAGCGATGTTACATGACACAGTCGGTGGTTGCGGTTGGAATCATTCTAGATTCCTCAGTGTTTCCAGTTAAAGAAATCTCCACCATCGTGGGTTCGTCATCCTTCGCACTGGCACATATTACTGCAAGTACAATAAATAGGCATCTAGTGCACAATTTACATATGTATATAATTTTAATTTGGTAATAAATATTGAAGATTGTCTACATATTATTTTAAATATTTGTTTCATTATTTAACTAGATTGAGAAGTACAATATTCCTTTGGGAACAAGAGTGATGTCCAGTCAATTTACATACATAATATATAAAACATGAGGTATTCATTGCTAATGCTAAAGTTTTGTATTAAGTTTTAAATAATTTCAATCACAATTATTATTAATCAGTTGGAGAAAACAGCGAAATGAAGTAATGTGGTAAATGTCCCAAATGAGATTGCATGAGCTCAAAGTAGGTATTTCTTTAACTGGAAGCTTTAGTGGGGAGAAGAGATACGTAATTGCCTATGGAATATGTAGTACTGCTGATGGGTGAGGTACAAGCGTGAGCGAAGGGAGTGGTGGGTGGCGGGCGACTGGGAGCACTGCGGGAAGCGGGACGCCGGGCGTCCCGCCACGTGATGAAGTCAAGCTTGGTCCGGTCGGGGCTGGCACTCACTTTATAATTATTATTTCTATTACATCATATTGCATATTGAGAATGGAAAACTATTGAATTATTTTACAATTAAAATCTTTACAAAGTCAACGTCCGATCGATTCGTCGAAGCGGAATACATAAACTTTAATTTAATTTAGCAAACACGGATTCATTTATTTACTTATTTACGGCACATAACGAGACGAATATTTGAAAAGAAAGGTATTCAAAGTAACATTCAGTTAGAGGGACTTTTATTAATCATTTTGTAAAATTTACTTTCAGTCTTTATTTTTAATTAGCGAAACACAAAATATCGCCAAATATACGCACGCATCCTTACTCAATACTCCCTACTCCTCTCCGTTATTCCTAAAGGTTCCTTACTCCCGGCGAGAGTGAGGGCGAGCACGGTGTGGCGGCGGCCTCTTCTTCCACTAATGTAAACAATATATATATATATATATTATAAATGACTGGTATCCGACGATAAGGACTAGTTGAAACGTGTAACTAGGAGGGAGGGGTCCCCTGGAGGGGCCGACTCCAGCACGTGGCACATGGAATGTGATCCCGACAGGCACTGGCACAGCACTCGGTCCATTTCAACTAGGGGGCGCCTGCGGGGCGGGCGGGGGCGCGGGGGCGGGCGGGGGGCGCAGCGGCACCATGACGCAGGGTGCGGGCAGTGGGCGGCGCTCCCCCTCCTCCGCGGGGGGCGGGCCCAGCTCGGGAGCCCGCCCACCGCCCATCTTCACCAGGTACTTGAACGCACTCAGCCCCTTCTGCACCAGCCCGTCCTTCTTCTGCGACGAGGGCTGTTTCTGCAGGCGCTGCCCCCCTCCGGGCAGGCCTCCACCCATCCCCCCCAGCCCGGGGGGCGCCGCCCACTCCGGCACGTCCAGCACTGACTTGTTGGGTGGCGGCTGCACTGCCGACCGTGTCAGTTCCGAGTGCTGAAACACAACACAACATCTCATTAGCATTAATAACTAATCTATAATTTGTATTATTATATTATCAATCTGCTACTTGTTGGAGATAACTTAAATGTATGTATGTAGCACTGGAGGCTTGTGATCAACCATAGGGCTAGGCAATAAAATAGACCCATATGTTGGGCATGCAGGCGTTAGTCCCCAAGTAGACTTGGTTTAACTTGTAGAAAAATCTGTATGTAAAATGAACCCTGGGGGGCAAGGCAGACCTATGCAATATTTACATGTTAAATAAATAACTGTGATTAAACATACGTAAAAGCTTTTCTTTGTACATTTATCAACAGGAACAAAATGAGGAGGGATAAACCCAACTCCCTCCATGGTAACAAAGGCTGCCAATCCGTGCCTCAACTGTCAAGAGTATGTTTACTAATGCAATTTTCCAAAGCATTAAAACACCTTGGCGTAGGGAGTTACAAATCATCATTTAGTGGTCGGCAGCATATGGATTAAGGTTGGTCGGGTAGTTTGTTGTCGTGAAGCGTATGATATGTACCTGGTAGGGGACCCTCAGACAGAGGTGGCGGTCGGGGCCGCCCTCCCCGTCGGGCAGGGCAATGCGGTGCGGACAGTTGAGTTGCTCCGACTGTGCGGCACCCCGCTGTCGCGCCTGCAGCTCCATTAGGCGGCTCACTTCGCGCGTCACATCCCACGTCATGCCGGACAGGTGGTGGTGGCTCCTGGAATCCACACATACATACACTAGTTAGTCAGATAATCTAATGCAAACAAACACACATGTCACATTGGTTAAACTTGCATCCAGCCAGTTGTCAGGATTGCTTGTCTATTAAAATACAGGGTTATTCAAAATAACTGATTCAATTTCGCACATTCTTCTCTACACGCAGTCGACAAGAGTTTTTTCCTTTACAGAGACATTCAGTTCGCTCAAATTGATAATACTAACGACAAATGCTCTTTTAAGTTGGAGGTTAAATGTTAAAAAGGAAACGAAAGGTACACAGCACTACAGTTGCCGGCTCAGTTTTACAAAACTCACGAACACAGAAAACCTCGTACTGCATAGTAGCCATTTTACTCAAAACTGAGGCGAAATGGCTGCTTGGCGGGGTGAGCCCTCTAGCGGTTGTTTGCGCAATAAGCGATCTAGTGGTGGGATTCGAAAGTTTCGTACCTCCTCTTTCAATTGCTATGTAGATCATTCAAATATAATTCAGGAAATGTAGCGGTACGAAATTGAATCATGTTG